>JAMWET010001456.1:82500-100000 GCA_024036415.1 Prochilodus magdalenae | reverse complement strand
AGAGAGAGACAGAGAGAGTAAGGAGGAGAGAGAGAGAGAGAGAGAGAGAGAGAGAGAGAGAGAGAGAGAGAGAGAGAGAGAGAGAGAGAGAGAGAGAGAGAGAGAGAGAGAGAGAGAGAGAGAGAGAGAGAGAGAGAGAGAGAGATGGAGAGAGAGAGAGAGAGACAGAGAGAGAGAGAGAGAGAGAGAGAGAGGGAGGGAGGGAGAGAGAGAGAGAGAGAGAGAGAGAGAGAGAGAGAGAGAGAGAGAGAGCATGCAGGAGGAGACTTGGAGAGACACAGAAAGAGAGAGAGAGAGCTCTGAGTATCGTATGTGTTGAACTGAACGTGTGCAGGAGCCGCTCACCTTGAGACATCCATATAGGTGAGGTTGGAGGCTGCTGGACTCACTTCCAGTTCGTTGAGCTCTGCAGACAAAAAGCCACACTGATCAACACCAGAGCATCTCCTGAGCTCAGTCTGCTCGTAACTGCTGGTGGAATATAATCAGAGTTATGAAGACGACATTCCCGGTTTTTGATCTTTCTCTTCAAAGTGCAGATTCTAAACTCCGAATCCACGACCGACCGATGAAAGGACAAAGGAGGCTGGTCGCAGTGAGCCAGGCTGTTCTGACCCGCCTCAGAACCGATGCTATTTATTTATTTGTTTTTATATAAATCTGCTTATTGGCTGCGCCGAATAAACAGGAAGGAGAAATGTCAACGTGCAGAGACAAACAGTCTGAGACCAACTCTTGAAACGCTTCAGTCTGAATTATTTTCTGATTTAATACAATTTTTTCATTACCAATCAGATCCACAGAGAGAACTCTGTCAACAGCGGCAGCGGACAACGGCGGTCAGCTGACTGACATTAAACAAGCCTCTGACGAGTAAACCACATGCATCTGTGAGTCGTCTGAACTTCATTGGAGATAAGGCTCACTAAAAAATGGCATTTCTTCTTCTAATGTAATTTTCTTTTGTTTTATTTGTTTTTCCAACATTCCAGAATATTCTGTTGTTTATTTCCAGGCATATGTGAAATGCGGTCTCAGACGTTTGGGCCCCAAAGGTACCGTATCCTTTCATTCCTCCTACAATAATGACTGACAATCCACACAAGAGCAAACCCCAGAGAGAGATATTTTAATATATAACAGGCTATACACTGTATACACCCATCAACCATAACACCAACCACCCCAGTGTACCTGCACTCACTGTCCACTCTATCAGCACCACTGACCACATGGGCGCACCCTGTAGTTCTACTGACTGTAGTCCATCTGTTTCTCTGTATACTGTATTACCCTGTTCTTCAATGGTCAGGACCCCCACAGGACCACCACAGCAGGTATGATGTGGGTGGCGGATCATTCTCAGCACTGCAGTGACACCGACGTGGTGGTGGTGGAACAGACACAGCAGTGTCCACTCACTGTCCACTTCATTAGACACTCCCACCTCGCTGGTCCATCTTGTAGATGTACAGTCAGAAACGACAGCTCATCTGTACAGTGTTGGTCATCCTCTAGTACTTCATCAGTGGTCACAGGACGCTGGCCCGCAGGACGGTGCCCTACAGGACACTGGCCCACAGGACGCTGCCCTACAGGACGCTGGCCCACAGGACGCTGCCCTACAGGACGCTGGCCCACAGGACGCTGGCCCACAGGACGCTGCCCTACAGGACGCTGGCCCACAGGACACTGCCCTACAGGACACTGCCCTACAGGACGCTGGCCCGCAGGACGCTGCCCCGCAGGACGCTGCCCCGCAGGACGCTGCCCCGCAGGACGCTGTTGGCTGGATAGTTTGGGTTGGTGAACGATTCTCAGTCCAGCAGTGAGGTGTCTGATCCACACACACCAGCACACACACACTACAACACCACTACCACGCCAGTATCACTGCAGTGCTGAGAATGACCCACCACCCACATAATACCTGCTCTGTGGTGGTCCTGTGGGGGTCCTGACCATTGAAGAACAGGGTAATACAGTATACAGAGAAACAGATGGACTACAGTCTGTACCTGTAGATCGCACTGAGTAGCTGAGTGGTGGTCATAAGGTTATGCCTGATTGGTGTATATTTAGAGGGGGCAATATGGCAGAACCATAATGCTGTGAAACATCAGGGGAACGTGTGTTTCAGTGTGAGTGTGAGCCTGTAGAGTCCTTAACATAACCAAACACACCCGTGTAGTTTGGCGTGTCTGAACTGGTACTGTACATGGCTCTGTCTGGTTTTACCGTTGTTAGAGGCGTGAAGAGCCTTTAGCGTGCAGCCTCGGAGCCGTAGGTGGCCGATTCGGTTCCTCTGGCAGTGCAGCACCTCCAGCCGGGGGAAAAGCGAAGCGTCCAGCTCACTTAGCCGGTTGTCCCGCACGTCCAGCTGGGTCACATGACGCAGGAAGTCCGGCTCATCCGGAACTATGCTGGATATCTGGTTCAGCCTGCAGGAAGAGAAGGTTCCTCTTAAATCTGGTGGGGATCTTTCAGCATGATGGAGTTCAAGTTAGCGTAATGCTAACAGGCCCTTGACCTTTAGGACCTTCTTGTGGTTCCTGCAGCTGCCTCAGCCCTGGGTCTGCAGTGTGGCAGAGCAACTAATCTCAGCCTATATAACCTGCATTTACATTGTTAACACAGTAATTATGAAATATGAGTGATTAGATAAACAGATAAACAAGAGCTATTTTAACAGCGCCACGTTATCATACTTCACAGTAACGGTTAATCCAACAGGCCCGTTGGTGAACTAGGATTACGGGAGTAGCCTACTTGACTGAGTAAAGAATTAGTACCACTTATTATTATTATAGCCGTGTGAGTTCATTACAGGTGCGGTAACAACTGAATTACAGGTGTGCAGGGGACCTGTGAGGTAAGGACTACAGGTGTGCAGTGGACCTGTGAGATAAGGACTACAGGTGTGCTGTGGACCTGTGCTGTAATGGTTGCAGGTGTGCAGTGGACCTGTGAGATAAGGACTACAGGTGTGCTGTGGACCTGTGCTGTAATGGTTACAGGTGTGCAGTGGACCTGTGAGATAAGGACTACAGGTGTGCAGTGGACCTGTGAGATAAGGACTACAGGTGTGCTGTGGACCTGTGCTGTAATGGTTGCAGGTGTGCAGTGGACCTGTACTCCATTGGTTGCAGGTGTGCAGTGGACCTGTACTGTAATGGCTACAGGTGTGCAGAGGCCCAGTACTGTAATGGTTACAGGTGTGCAGAGGACCTGTACTGTAATGGTTACAGGTGTGCAGGGGACCTGTACTGCAATGGTTACAGGTGTGCAGGGGACCTATACTGCAATGGTTACAGGTGTGCAGAGGACCTGCACTGTAATGGTTACAGGTGTGTAGTGGACCAGTACTGTAATGGTTACAGGTGTGCAGTGGATCTGTACTGTAATGGTTACAGGTGTGCAGTGTATCTGTACTGTAATGGTTACAGGTGTGCAGTGTATCTGTACTGTAATGGTTACAGGTGTGCATGGGGACCTGTGCTGTAATGGTTACAGGTGTGCATGGGGACCTGTACTGTAATGGTTACAGGTGTGCAGTGGATCTGTACTGTAATGGTTACAGGTGTGCAGTGTATCTGTACTGTAATGGTTACAGGTGTGCATGGGGACCTGTGCTGTAATGGTTACAGGTGTGCATGGGGACCTGTACTGTAATGGTTACAGGTGTGCATGGGGACCTGTGCTGTAATGGTTACAGGTGTGCATGGGGAGCTGTACTATAATGGTTACAGATGTGCATGGGGACCTGTGCTGTAATGGTTACAGATGTGCATGGGGACCTGTGCTGTAATGGTTACAGGTGTGCAGTGGACCTGTACTATAATGGTTACAGGTGTGCATGGGGACCTGTGCTGTAATGGTTACAGGTGTGCATGGGGACCTGTGCTGTAATGGTTACAGGTGTGCAGGGGACCTGTACTGTAATGGTTACAGGTGTGTAGTGGACCAGTACTGTAATGGTTACAGGTGTGCAGTGGACCTGTACTGTAATGGTTACAGGTGTGCAGAGGACCTGTACTGTAATGGTTACAGGTGTGCAGTGGACCTGTGCTGTAATGGTTACAGGTGTGCAGTGGACCTGTACTGTAATGGTTACAGGTGTGCAGTGGACCTATACTGTAATGATTACAGGTGTGCAGTGGACCTGTACTTTAATGATTACAGGTGTGCAGAGGACCTGTACTGTAATGATTACAGGTGTGCAGAGGACCTGTACTGTAATGGTTACAGGTGTGCAGCGGACCTATACTGTAATGGTTACAGGTGTGCAGGGGACCTGTACTGTAATGGTTACAGGTGTGCAGTGGACCTGTACTGTAATGGTTACAGGTGTGCAGTGGACCTGTACTGTAACGGTTACAGGTGTGCAGTGGACCTGTACTGTAATGGTTACAGGTGTCCAGTGGACCTGTACTGTAATGGTTACAGGTGTGCAGGGGACCTGTACTGTAATGGTTACAGGTGTGCAGGGGACCTGTACTGTAATGGTTACAGGTGTGCAGTGGACCTGTACTGTAATGGTTACAGGTGTGCAGGGGACCTGTGCTGTAATGGTTACAGGTGTGCAGTGGACCTGTACTGTAATGGTTACAGGTGTGCAGGGGACCTGTACTGTAATGGTTACAGGTGTGCAGAGGACCTGTGCTGTAATGGTTACAGGTGTGCAGAGGACCTGTGCTGTAATGGTTACAGGTGTGCATGGGGACCTGTACTGTAATGGTTACAGGTGTGCAGAGAACCTGTCCTGTAAGAGTCCATATCCTGGAAAGTCCCATCTTGATGCTGGACATTTCCGCTCTGTGATCCATTTAAAGTGGCTTAAGTGCAGTAATAACTCAGAATCAGAGCAGGTTATTGCGGCAGCAGGCTTTGTGATAAATGGACCATATGATGGATAAATGGAGATGCAAATGAAAGTGCCCTGTCATGCTCCCCTGCTGATGATTGGTGGGGCCTGTCATTGCTGAGGGAGGTCACAACTTTCCAGAAACAGAGGCAGGGTGTGTGTATGTGTGTGTATAGGGCCTCTTCCCGTATGCCGTCTTTAGTGGGAACCACAAACAGAGATGAAAACTAGGTAGGCATCTTGGTACCGTTCCTCAGAGTAAGGTGAATGGAGAGGGGCTTGTGCCAGGGTTGAGCTTTCTTTCAGAGGTCACTGAATATTCTAGGCTACAGTACTGTGCCAACTACTGTATATATAGCCAAAAATATGTGGACACCCATCCTTTATTACTGACTTCAGGTGTTTCAGTCAGACCTATTGCTAAGCAGTGTTGGTGTAAAGCCAACTCCTGGGCAGTGTAAACATGTTCTCTGGACTGATGATTCACGCTTCACTTTCTGACAGTCTGATGGATGAATCTCGGTTTGGTGGACGCCAGGAAGTTGGTCTGGGGCTGTTCATCAGGGCTTGGGCTCCTTAGTTCCAGGGAAGGGTGATGGCAATGCTAGAGCACTCAAAAACCTTAACACCGTTAAATCCTTTCAAGTTTGTGGCAGCAGTTTGGGGACTGTGCACAATGATTTGGGTGTGGGTCTGCTCAGAGCCCTGATCTCAACCCCACTGAACACCTCTGGGATGAACCCTGATTGTGGTCCTTCTTGTCCAACATCTGCCCCCCCAAAAAAAGCTCCTCTGACTGAATGGGCACACTCCAAAGTCCTGCGGAAAGCCTTACCATTCCTTTCCATGACCTTTGCCTGCCTAAATACAACCTTGGCTGATGGAGGGAGTAGGAACTGTGTGCTACTGCGATCAACAGACAGTGTGCACTCACCGGAGGTCGATGTATTTAACAGGCAGCAGGCGGAAGGCCTGCAGGGTGAGGGTCTGCAGTCTGTTTCCTGCCATGCACAGCCTCTCCACGGCGGGTAGACGCTCCAGGACCTGCGGCACCTCGCTGAACTCGTTGAAGGAGAGGCCGAGGTAGGCCAGCCTCTGCAGAGAGCCCAGCTCGGCCGGCAAAGACGTCAGCAGATTGCCGTCCAGGAGAAACGTCTGCAGACTGGCAGGGACACAGAGACGGTCGTGTTACCACAGCACAAAGGCATTTCACTGTTTGTTTGTTCGAGCTGGCTTTTGTTTGACCGATGCGATAATTATAGACAGAACCAGCAATTAAGCTGCTTGTAGTTGAGCTCTTCACAGAAGGAGTTGGTGATGTGATCCCAGATAATGGAACAGTTCATTAAAAACAAAATTCTAATTTAGAGCTTGGCCTCTAAACCCAAAATAACCTGACGCCTGCTGCCTCCTCTTATACAGGAGCTGTGAGGCTAATGAGGCTAACACGTAAAGGATACCTATATGGCGCCTGTTAACATCAACATCCATCCTTCCTTTTCAAATAGACGTGTAACTCTAGTCTTCAACTGAACAGGATCGGGAGTCTTTCAGTTGAGGTACCGGTAACGGCGGGTGCAGGTTTGTAATTGTGTAAAAGTGCCTGGTGCATATTTGACTGTGTTGAACCAGTAGGGGGCAGCAGTGGTGCTGCAGTAAAACCAGGCATATGGACCATCCTTTCCTTCCCTACTGCCATCCACACTCTCAGACCCAACCATCCTTCCCTACATTCATTCACTCTCAGACCCAACCATCCTTCTCTACATTCATTCACTCTCAGACCCAACCATCCTTCTCTACATTCATTCACTCTCAGACCCAACCATCCTTCTCTACATTCATTCACTCTCAGACCCAACCATCCTTCTCTACATTCATTCACTCTCAGACCCAACCATCCTTCTCTACATTCATTCACTCTCAGACCCAACCATCCTTCTCTATATCCATCCACACTCTCAGACCCAACCATCCTTCTCTCCATCCATCCACACTCATAGACCCAACCATCCTTCTCTACATCCATCCACACTCATAGACCCAACCATCCTTCTCTACATCCATCCACACTCATAGACCCAACCATCCTTCTCTACATCCATCCACACTCATAGACCCAACCATCCTCCTCTACATCCATCCACACTCTCAGACCCAACCAACCTCCTCTACATCCTTCCACACTCTCAGACCCAACCATCCTCCTCTACATCCATCCACACTCTCAGACCCAACCATCCTCCTCTACATCCATCCACACTCTCAGACCCAACCAACCTCCTCTACATCCATCCACACTCTCAGACCCAACCAACCTCCTCTACATCCTTCCACACTCTCAGACCCAACCATCCTCCTCTACATCCATCCACACTCTCAGACCCAACCAACCTCCTCTACATCCTTCCACACTCTCAGACCCAACCATCCTCCTCTACATCCATCCACACTCTCAGAACCAACCATCCTTCTCTACATCCATCCACACTCTCAGACCCAACCATCCTTCCCTACATCAATACGCACTCTGAGACCATCCATTCTTCTCTACATCCATCCACACTTAGACCTATCCAACCACCTTCCATACATCCATCCACACTCTCAGACCCAACCATCCTTCTCTACATTCATTCACACTCTCAGACCCATCCATCCTTCCCTACATCCATCCACACTCTCAGACCCAACCATCCTTCTCTACATTCATTCACACTCTCAGACCTATCCACCCTTCCCTACATCAATACGCACTTAGACCATCCATTCTTCTCTACACCCATCCACACTTAGACCCATTCAACCATCCTTCCATACATCCATCCACACTCTCAGACCCAACCATCCTTCTCTACATTCATTCACACTCTCAGACCCATCCATCCTTCCCTACATCCATCCACACTCTCAGACCCAACCATCCTTCTCTACATCCATCCACACTCTCAGACCCAACCATCCTTCCCTACATCCATCCACACTCTCAGACCCAACCATCCTTCCCTACATCCATCCACACTCTCAGACCCAACCATCCTTCTCTCCATTCATTCACACTCTCAGACCCAACCATCCTTCCCTACATCCATCCACACTCTCAGACCCAACCATCCTTCTCTACATTTATTCACACTCTCAGACCCAACCATCCTTCCCTACATCCATCCGCACTCTTAGACCATCCATTCTTCCCTACACCCATCCACACTTAGACCCATCCAAACATCCTTCCATACATCCATCTACACTCATAGACCCAACCATCCTTCTCTACATCCATCCACACTCTTAGACCCTTCTATTCTTCCCTACTGCCATCCACACTCTCAGACCCATCCAACCTTCCCTACATCCATTCGTACTCTTAAGACCATCCATTCTTCCCTACACCCATCCACACTTAGACCCATCCAAACATCCTTCCATACATCCATCTACACTCATAGACCCAACCATCCTTCTCTACATCCATCCACACTCTTAGACCCTTCTATTCTTCCCTACTGCCATCCACACTCTCAGACCCATCCAACCTTCCCTACATCCATTCGTACTCTTAAGACTATCCATTCTTCTCTACATCCATCCACACTCTTAGACCCATCTATTTATCCCTACATCCATCCACACTCTTAGACCCATCCATTCTTCCCTACATCTATCCACAATCTTAGACTCATCCATTCTTCCCTACACCCATCCACAATCTTAGGCCCGTCCATTCTTCCCTACATCCATCCATAATTTTAGACCCATCCAACATTCCCTACATCCATCCACACTCTGACCCAAGCCACCTTCATTACAACCATCCACACTTTCAGAGTCATTGAGTTCTATCTACATCTATCCACCCTTAGAGCCATCCATCCTTCTGTTCATCCATCCACCCATACTCTTACAACTATACAACTTCTTCTATATTCATGCATTCACATTATTAAACCCTTCTATTCTTCCATCCACCCATACTTCCCTACATTGATCCACACTGTTCAACAAATCTGTCCTTCCATACTCCCATTGACCATCATCCATCCATACTCTCCATCTCATCCGTGCTTTTCTACATTCATCCACACTACATGTTCGTCTTCCGTCTTCATAACTTGGACCCACCTTCTCCCCACCCTCTCTCCTTCCGGTCGCCCTCCCTCTCTACTTACTTGCTCATGAGTCCAACGCTGGGGTGCAGGCTGCTGAGGCAGTTGCAGCTGAGGTTGAGCTCTGTGAGGGAGGAGATGGAGCTCAGAGCCAGTGGGAAAACACCCAACTGATTATTGGAGAGGTTCAGACTCCGCAACCGAGAAAACCTACACACACAGAGCAGAGAAAAAGAGAACGAGTAAGTGGGAGAGTGAGAGTGGTGAGCGTGCAGTTGCTGCAGTTCAATCTATTTTATTAGTTTAGCTTTCTAGGCTAATGTAGCTAACCAGTGATGAAAGCGGTAGGCCCACCATAACGGAATCATCACCCAGTCCCTCGAAAGTGTGTGGAGTAGCTCAGTTATCTCAGACAGACTTGATCATGTGGTTTCTGAGATAACATGCTGCTGTGTATAAACGTGGACTGAAGTCTGACACGGCGCTAAAAATGAGATTTAATTTTGACCCAACTGTCGCTTTAAGCTGTTGATCTAACACTACACCAGCCCCTCCCCCCAGTGGCCCCGCCGAGCCTTCACATGGCACAGCACTGCTTTTTACCCAGCATGCAGTGCAGCTGGAGCGGTGTGTCCGTCACGGGGGCCCCGAGGCTCTTTGAAGCTTTTGTGCTTCAGTAAATATGATCATAAACAAGACAGAGATTTCAGACAATCACATCACAGCCTGAGCAGAGGAGTGGAAAACTCACAGAGACAAGAGAGAGAGAGAGAGAGAGAGAGAGAGAGAGAGAGAGAGAGAGAGAGGGAGAGGGAGGGAAAGAAAGAGGGAAGGAGAGAGAGTGAGTGAGAGAGAGAAGAGGAGAGAAGAGAGGAAGGGGCAGAAGGAGGGAGAGAGAGTGAGTGAGAGAGAGAGAGAGGGAGGGAAAGAAAGAGGGAGGAAGAGAGAGTGAGTGAGAGATACAGATAAAACAGAGAGTGAAGGAGAGAGCGAATGTCCAGTAGTGGCTGTTGGGTCAGTCGGGCACAGCGTTAAGGCCCGTCCTTGCTTACTTCACATGCACGGTGGAGCGAGAAACCTGAACCATGTCTCTCAGTGCCAAACCCGCCCACTACGCTTCACTCCTGTCGGCTGATTGATCTGTGCAGCTCTTTTGATGATGAGTTTATAAACTAACTGTTAACCAACAACCTTCCCAGCTGCTGCTTTAATGCGGAGAGTGGACAGACCTGTGGAGCTGCTGCAGTGAGTGGTCAGCGGGGAGGAAGTTGTGCTTGAGGTTGAGGTGCGTGAGGTCTTGGCTGTAGAGCAGATTGGGAGGCAGTTTCTCCAAACTACAGTAGGACAGGTCCACAGAACTGATCCTCTGAGACACCATCTGAGAGAGAGAGAGAGAGAGAGAGAGAGAGAGAGAGAGAGAGAGAGAGAGAGAGAGAGAGAGAGAGAGAGAGAGAGAGAGAGAGAAAGAGAGAGTTAACACTTTAAAGTCTGGACTATAAGACGAAGAAGCACGTTAGCTGAAATCGGGTGGTTAAAATTCTCATCCAGAAACTGAAACGCTCCCGGTTCACGCCGCCGTTAACGCCAGGTCAGGCACTTCTATTCAAACTAACGCAGTGCTGGATAAACGTCTAAGCCAGAGCAGCAAACACTGAACGAAGCGCCTCACTCTGGATCTGCAGCCTGGAAAACTCTCTCCCCCATCACTCTCACTGCTAATCTGAGGGTCCCAGTGGGACACTTAGTGCTGACACTAAGAGGTTGTTTTCAAGAACAGCAAGATGATAAAGAGAAGAGCAGGACCAGAAGAAAGAGGAAAGGCAGGGGAAGATCAGGAGGACAAACGGGGAAAAATCAGGAGGAACAGCAAAGGAAGATCAGGAGGAAAAGGCAGGAAAAGAAAGGAGAAGCAGGAGAGGAAAAGCGGGTGGGGAAAAAAAAGAAGAAATGGCAATTACAGGAGGTTGGAAAAGAAAGATCAGGAAAACACAAGATCAGGAATAAAGCAGGAGATCGTAGTGGGAAACCACTAGAAGAGCAGGAGGAAGAGAAGTGAAAAAGGAGGATGAAAAGTAGGGAAAAGCAGAGGAACAGTATAAAAAGAAGCAGGAAATGCAGTGGAAACGGTTGGAAAAGCAGGGAAGAGCACAAGTAAAAGCAGAGGGAATGTAGGAATAATATGCAAGGGAACAGCTGAACAGACCTGGAGCAAAAGCAAGGAAGAGAAGGGAGTAAAAAGGGGGAAGATCAGGGGAAAAGGGTAGAAAACGGAAGATCAGGAGGAAAATTGGGGGGAGATCAGGTGAAATAGTGGGTAAGGATCAGAAGGAAAAGTCGAGTAGGGATCATGAGGAAAAGCAGAGGAAGATCAGGGGAAAGGTCGGTAAGGATCATGAGGAAAAGTGGGTGAAGATCAGGAGAAATAAGGATCAGGAGGAAAAGTCGGGTAAGGATCAGGAGGAAAAGTCGGGTAAGGATCAGGAGGAAAAGTCGGGTAAGGATCAGGAGGAAAAGTCGGGTAAGGATCAGGAGGAAAAGTCGGGTAAGGATCAGGAGGAAAAGTCGGGTAAGGATCAGGAGGAAAAGTCGGGTAAGGATCAGGAGGAAAAGTCGGGTAAGGATCAGGAGGGAAAAGTCGGGTAAGGATCAGGAGGGAAAAGTCGGGGAAGGATCAGGAGGGAAAGGTCGGTAAGGATCATGAGGAAAAGTGGGTGAAGATCAGGAGGAAAAGTCAAGGAAGATCAGTGGAAAAGTGGTTGAAGATCAGGAGAAATAAGGATCAGGAGGAAAAGTCGGGTAAGGATCAGGAGGGAAAAGTCGGGTAAGGATCAGGAGGAAAAGTCGGGTAAGGATCAGGAGGAAAAGTCGGGTAAGGATCAGGAGGAAAAGTCGGGTAAGGATCAGGAGGGAAAAGTCGGGTAAGGATCAGGAGGGAAAAGTCGGGTAAGGATCAGGAGGAAAAGTCGGGTAAGGATCAGGAGGAAAAGTCGGGTAAGGATCAGGAGGGAAAGGTCGGTAAGGATCATGAGGAAAAGTGGGTGAAGATCAGGAGGAAAAGTCAAGGAAGATCAGTGGAAAAGTGGGTGAAGATCAGGAGAAATAAGGATCAGGAGGAAAAGTCGGGTAAGGATCAGGAGGGAAAAGTCGGGTAAGGATCAGGAGGGAAAAGTCGGGTAAGGATCAGGAGGGAAAAGTCAGGTAAGGATCAGGAGGGAAAAGTCAGGTAAGGATCAGGAGGGAAAGGTCGGGTAAGGATCAGGAGGGAAAAGTCGGGTAAGGATCAGGAGGGAAAAGTCGGGTAAGGATCAGGAGGGAAAAGTCGGGTAAGGATCAGGAGGGAAAAGTCGGGTAAGGATCAGGAGGGAAAAGTCGGGTAAGGATCAGGAGGAAAAGTCGGGTCAGGATCAGGAGGGAAAAGTCGGGGAAGGATCAGGAGGGAAAAGTCGGGTAAGGATCAGGAGGAAAAGTCGGGTCAGGATCAGGAGGAAAAGTCGGGTCAGGATCAGGAGGGAAAAGTCGGGGAAGGATCAGGAGGGAAAAGTCGGGTAAGGATCAGGAGGAAAAGTCGGGTAAGGATCAGGAGGAAAAGTCGGGTAAGGATCAGGAGGAAAAGTCGGGTCAGGATCAGGAGGGAAAAGTCGGGGAAGGATCAGGAGGGAAAAGTCGGGTAAGGATCAGGAGGAAAAGTCGGGTAAGGATCAGGAGGGAAAAGTCGGGGAAGGATCAGGAGGGAAAAGTCGGGTCAGGATCAGGAGGGAAAAGTCGGGTAAGGATCAGGAGGAAAAGTCGGGTAAGGATCAGGAGGAAAAGTCGGGTAAGGATCAGGAGGAAAAGTCGGGTAAGGATCAGGAGGAAAAGTCGGGTAAGGATCGGGAGGAAAAGTCGGGTAAGGATCGGGAGGAAAAGTCGGGTAAGGATCAGAAGGAAAAGTCGGGTAAGGATCAGGAGGAAAAGTCGGGTAAGGATCAGGAGGAAAAGTCGGGTAAGGATCAGGAGGAAAAGTCGGGTAAGGATCAGAAGGGAAAGTCGGGTAAGGATCAGAAGGGAAAGTCGGGTAAGGATCAGAAGGAAAAGTGGGGGGAGATTAGAAAAGAAAAAGTGAGGAAGGATCAGGGGAAAAAGAAAAGTAAAAAAAAAAAAGTAAAAAAAAAATGCAGAGGCAGGAGAAAAAACGGGTTGGGGGGATTGGGGGGAAATTCAAGAGGCAAGAGGAGAGCGGGAAACAAAGCGAGAAGAAGAGCAGCAGGAAAACCTCAGTGTTCTTAACCGGAGTCAGAAGACAAACATGCCGTCTACTACAAACACTCCACACAATTCCCAAGCTGTGCATAACATTCCGTGCAGAGACTGTCAGGCTGCCGCAGCGGCGTTCAGCATTACTGACACTAATCTGAGGCAATAACGCACTAACACTGATCACTGTTAGCTGGTAGCGATTAGCATCTGACCGGAGCAGAACTCTGATCTACTACTGGACCAGCACTGCGTTAGTTAGTGCTGTATATGAGCGAATCAATTAGTCATACAGCACATTAATGCTTACACAGACCGGACTGTACCACTGTGGGCTCCAGCAGTAACGAAAAACAGATCCCATCCTTTCAGAAACCTCCTATTTGTTCTTCTCCCAAACACAGAATCCAGTGATCTACGGCACCGAACAGTAATCAGGGCTGTGATCAAATATGGCAGCTCGCCAGGCTGCAGTAAACAAGAACATCCGTTACCAAAACAAACCAACAAGGTGTGGATGGAGTTCTTAGGGAGAGAGCAGGAGTCGGTAACGTGGGAGCAATGTAGGACACCCAGATGTAGCCGGGCGCTCGGAGCTTCATTAATCAAGCGGACACATGTGGAGTTAATGGTCTTTTTGGAAAACAGGGCAGTGATGTTAAATACACACATGCTCTCACAGACCCTGACACACGGGGCCTGCGCTCGGAAGCCATTGCAGGGACCTATGCAATCGCTTCTCCTTCTAGCAAGGACGCGAGAGTGCAGCTCAACACTCCGTGAACATCATATTTACAGTAGCGTGCAGGAGTCCCAGCAGCACCCGGCATTTATATAAGCTCACTGAGCCAAAAACGAGCTCACTGTGGTCCAAATTTACTGTCACCTCAACCAGAGAACCCATTCCACATAAATAAAGCACCCCCAGAACCTCGTAGGGGGTCCGGGGAGTTTATCTTCCGGTAAGAACACCCATTCCGTCAACCCGACAGTGTACCAGGAGAGATATGAATAAATAACTAATGAACGAATAGAAATGGCAGGTATATGGGGCACATCAGTGTACTAGGGGATGTGCTAATGTACCATCTCCTAGTAAGCCCTACAGAAACTGGTCCATCAAACGAACCGCTGGTCAGCTCTGGGTCCAGATTTGGGTGATGCCTTCCCCCTCTGGCTGGTTTTGGTCTGACTCATAGACCTTCTGGAGGATTCAGATCTGGGAATTCTGTGGGCTGGCCCAGATGTGTGAATGCTCCTGAATGTTCATCATGGCAGTCAGTCACTTTTGCGGCCCTGTGAATACCTGAACTGTCATATCGGAATGCCGGGATAGGAATGTTGAATTCCTCTGTTAGATGATGAGCTTTCCTCTGGTCTGAGCTCTACTGTGGTCTGAGCTCCCCTCTGAGCTGAGCTCCCCTCTGGGCTGAGCTCCCCTCTGGGCTGAGCTCCCCTCTGGGCTGAGCTCCCCTCTGGGCTGAGCTCCCCTCTGGTCTGAGCTCCCCTCTGGGCCGAGCTCTCCTTTTCTAAATGGTCTTTACAGACCAACACAGGTGACGACTCATAGAAGATACCAGCACCATACTGTGGTGCTGTATGAGAAAGCCCCCCCATGAACACAGTACCCCCATCCACACACTCCACACACACACACACCTTAGCTGCGTGACGGTGCCAGCGAAGGTGTTCAGTGAAGCTGTCGAAGCTGATGTAGTACGTCTGACTCTGAGGCCCGGCTGAGCTGAAGGCCAAACAGTGGCTGTGTTTCTTCACCTCCTCCACCTACAAGCACACAGAGTGAGGGGTGGGGCAGAGGGAGAGCGAGAGAGGGGGGGGGAGAGAGCGTGAGAGTGAGAATGAATAAGGTCACCTTCAGCAGGTAGGAAACAACACGTAGGTGTGGCAGCCGAAGGTCAACAAGTTCTTTTCAGACTACGGCTGTTCTTCACCAACAACAGGGAAGTACACGCTACACAACCGTCCTACTGGGAATTCACCGCTATGTGTTTCTCACCGGAGTACAACACAGAACAGAACAGAACACTGTGCATCTGTTAAACATCATCTGTCGAGCCGTCATTACATACGACATCCTGTAAAGTAAACTGTGTAATGTATGTATGAGCAGGATATCTGAATGTTATGTGTTCGGCTGTGGCCGGAGACGCTGTACTCCCTCTCATATGCTTAGGCGTATAGCGGTGTCTAGTTGAAACTGTTCAGTGTGAGCCTGTAGAGTCTTTGAGATCACCAACAACATCCATTTAGTTGGGTGTGTCCAAACTTTTGACTGGTAGTGTGTGTGACATTCCTACTTTTATTCAATCACCACAGTCCACAGCAAAACTCCAAAAGTCTCCAGAGCCTTCACCGCTAGTGTAAAGTAAAATGGATAATTTGGAGCATTTCTATTGGTCCAATATTCATGACATTGTCCCCCAATGTAAAAGACAGCTAATGGGCTTGTATGAGAACGGAGTCGCATGTTTCTGTGAACAGCGATGATATCCAGACGGGATAAACTTCATCTTCCCTAAAACATGGAATCAGTTCTTCTACAGTCAATTCTCTTCACCTCGTGCCCTGCGAGCTGTTGCCCCTCCCCCCTTACCTTGCCCCCGATGAGCGGCAGGATGTGCATCTTCCCCACGTGACTAGCCTTAACAGACGACACCATCAGGCAGGTCCCGCACAGGATGACCTGCCGGCGGCTCCAGCGGTTGACGGGCAGCTGCAGTTTGCCTTTGCGCACGTTATACGTCCCCGACAGCTGCACGCGCTCCGAACTCTCGATGTTGTGAGGCTTCCCTGTAACAGAACAGAGAGAACACAGAGCTTTAGACCCGGAGTGGTGCATATGATCCTCGCTCGAATAAACCGCATTCGGTCGCTGCATACCAACCAGCATCTCCAAAATGGAAAGTTTACAGGAGAGGCCAAAAACCTCATTCAACTTTAATGTGAGTCAATGGAACCAGACGTCTTCCAAAGCGATTTTGGGCCGGTTCTGTTGGTTCGGTGATCATGAAATTTCCACCCAGTGTAAACAGCAGCTGCTGTGTTCCAATGATGCAAAAAAGTGAAAATCAACAAAACAATGGAGATACATGGTTTTCAATGGACACCTGAAAACACCAGCTGTTCTTTGCACTGTTTAAATATTTCTCCATGAACGAACCAACCAAAATCCCCAAATGACCTGCAATATGTGTAGTGTTGTAAACCTTCGATAATGCATCTAACCAGTAACGAACATGGCTTATAGGATCAAGATTTGAAAGATTTCAGCCCAATACCGGCTACGCTCCCCGTTCCTCCGCACTGCTAAGGCCACTGCTCATATTTGACACCACCATGCTGAATTCAGGAAGGAACAGGCAGATCCTTCTCAGGCACGGGTTGGAGACCTTTGGGCCTGAGCGAATACACTAAGCTCTGTATTACTTAACACGCAGCCTTCAACTTCACATCCCTGCTTCTGACACCGGTACAGCAAATTCTGGAGCCCTACCAGAGAACACTAAAGCTTCGTTTGACTTCCATCCCAGGTCCCTCTCAATGGAGCGCCTTGGCAGAGAGTTTCCCTGGGCCAAACAGGCAGTCCACGGTAAACGGTAACCCGGTCTGTTAGCGAAGGATTGATTACGTTGAAGGGTGCCAAAAGACAACTGGAGTTTAACAGGTGTCCTCTTGTCTTGGGGCGCTCGATCTCCTTGTGAATGATGGCTAGCGAGCTAGCTCAGTGGCTAAACCCTGGAACAGTGCGCAGGCAAGTGTACCCGTTGACCCTAGGGTGGGACCTGACGCTAACTCTCCCATGACTGTTTATATAAGAGTCCGGTTTAAGATGGCCGGCCTTCAAGACCCATGCGTGGTTCAGCTTGGGTTGCATGAGCTTCGTTGTGCTTGGCTACCCGGTCTGATATTGTACTACAGTCGACGTCTGGGGAGATTTCACCTCATTAGCTCTAACTGTACTGGTGGTCCCAGGGGTGAAACAGTAACGGTCTAAATAAGAGGTGCTGATAAGTTAATGACCTCGCTAGCTGGAACTCAAAAACCCAGAGCAATGAGGCAGCACTGTGGTAGGCTTGAGCTGATTGATGACAGCATCATGAATCATAACCAGATGCCATCTATTATGGCTGTCCGTCAGGTGGGAGAGGACTGGCTTTGATGTGGACATTAATAAATCATATCCGCCTCGGAATCTTAGACTGGTTTTAGCACATATTAGCCTAGCAGCTGATTCAACCTGAGCTTCAGCGGTTTTATCATTACTGACTGATTTGAT
>JAMWET010001456.1:62500-77500 GCA_024036415.1 Prochilodus magdalenae | reverse complement strand
TGTGCAGGAAAGGCTGGTTTTCCTGGACAGCTCCCACTTAGGGAAAAGCCCCCCCCTCACAAACACATACAGTCCCACCTTGCTCCGAGTAGCCCACCTCTGTCCTTTACCATCCACTTTACACACTGTACGTTCTCTCAAGCAGCTTCATGAGGACCAGCCTGAGTCTGAGATGCTTTACCAATAGGACTGAGGAAGGTCTGTTCATCCTCGCTCTCTAAGTATGGAGTTCTTAAGGAAACTGAAAGTGAGTCTCCTGAAATTAACGGAGTAACGATGGAAATCAAACAGCCCGCACTTTAAGGCCGCCTTGCCTGGGAGGGAAAGGAGCGACGGGTGCTCTCCGGCTTTTACCTGGTGCTGTATTTTATATATACGGCGTGAGGACTTGCAGACATCCGTAGCGTGCAGTCGGCTGGGCTCATTTTCCGCTGTCACCCTGAGAGAACAAGGCCAGGTCCCCGAACGGCAGCTCATTACCGAGTCCCTCTGCGGCCTCCTGCAAACTGGGCTACACACACTCCTCACACGCTCCTCTCGGCGTACCATGGAGTCCTGACCCACATACTGACAACACTTTGTGGCAAAAACTCTCCTCCTCCTCTCCTCCTGCTCTTTATTTAGGAGACCTGCAGAAGACGGTGCTGCAGTTAGACGCAGATGGGACCACCTTCACGCAGGAGGAGGAGGTTTAGTGGAGGGGGGGGGGGGCTGTTTGTTGCACGCTAGGAGTGTAACAGTGAATTGGTTCAGGTGATCTGTGGAGCTGCAGTGGTCCAGGAATGGAACCTCTCTCTGGATCGGATTCAATCAGATCTGGTGACTTTGACGTTTAACGCGCCACACAATTTGGGTAAGAAATGCTAGGCTGCTAATTAATACTATTATTATTTATTAATTATTATTAATAAATTAGAAAGTTAATAAAGTTGCATTCTGGCCTGGCATGCTTTGGGCAGTCATGGGCAGGAGGCTAGGGAACCAGCCGAGTCCAACCAGCCGAGTCCAACCAGCCGGGTTGGATTCTCCAAGCCAACAGGACAACACTGAAGTGCCCTTGAGCAAGGAACCCAACCCCCCAACTACGGCTGCCCACGACCCAGGGCGAGAGGGAACAGGAAGGCGGTGCCCGACCCTACATGCTGACACTAGTCTCCAAAAGCAGTGTGCGGAAGTTGGCTCACGAGACACAGTGGCGGGATATCATCGGCCAGAACACAGGAGGCACGGGTGGCATGAAGACGGGCAGCAGCCCCATTTTCCTGTTCCACTGTAAGGCCTGTAGCATGCCTGCCATGTGACCCCCGGTGATATCTTCCCTCTGTCTTTCATGGCTTTTGATGTCCTCCCGCCATTTCTCGTGGTTAACTGCTTCCTCCCACCATTTCTGGGGGCCGTCGTCAGCATGTAGGGTGGGGCACCATCCTTCACTCTCATGGCTCCCAATGGTGTCATAATAGCAGGTAATGCCTCCATCAGCACCAATACCCGCTGCGACTGGATTGGGCACGGTCTGGACAAGTTTCTGGATGTAGGCCACATCACTGTGCAGCCACTCTTGCAATAAGGAGTTGGTCAGTTGGGTCCAGATTTGGTGGATGCCCTTCCTGGCACAATTCTGAAGAGAGCTTCCTGGAGACCGGGATTTTAGCCACTGCTGGTAGACCCGTATGACCGTACGCTTCCACACACCTGCAGATTCAGCTACTTCCTTCACACTATGGTCTTTGGCCACGTCCACATGCTCAGTCCCCCCTTTTAACATTTTCTGAAGTATATCAAACTGAGATGAACTCAGAATGACTCTGGACTGGGTAATACGTCCTGGCGCATGTTGTGAGGTCACCCGGGGTGAGTGATAAGTCTCTGTGTGCCTGTATGTGAGGGACAGTCAGTAGGGCTTGAATGAGGCAGTTCAGAAATCAGACGAGATGAAGCAAGGACGAACAAAAGCAGAAGAGAGAAACGCACACAGCTGTGGAGGCAGTCTGAAAATAGCTCCTCTGTTGGGAACTGCATCTGCACTGCCTTCGACTAGGGGCACGGCGGCCAGTCCGTGGCCGAATGCCGTCGCCCTCATTTCCTTAAAGCCTAACTTCCACCGGCTGCCTCCCTGACAATACATGGTCAGGCTTCATGATGGCACACAGTAGTGGCAGATAGCCGATGTGCTTTCGTCCCTGTTTATAGATGTCCATGTCATACAGTGTCAGAAACTACAGAAGCAAGTCTATCGGTTCTGCTGGGTTCCCCATGAGCTATTTCAGGCTTGTAGCTCTGGTGCAAAATGAAGAAGTCAACTTCAACCACAGACACCAAACACATCTTGGTAGATCCATTAGGTCTGGGGTCAAGGGTGACTCTCACCAGACTATTCTCTTCTGAGGATCTGAAGGAGCCTCAAGGCGCTCGGAGGAGGCTCATGCTAGCCTTCACCATCATGGCTAATGCTGTTAACCTTCTTGGTTCCTCTTCAGGCTTACCAGAACCTTGGTGCTATTCAGGGAGCCAGCGTGCGTTGGCACCAGTTCTTTTTGGAAACCAGGAACGTCAAAGGATATGGCATCAATGTCAACAGGGGCCCCTGCACGACCATGGTAAATAGTAGTACCAAGATGGCGGAGCGTGTAGATCACCTGCGAGCGTTTGTGCTGTTATTCCAGGTGTTTGATTGTATTCAGAAAACGAGCACAGATTGACTACTGGAGACGAAAGGCCGTAGACGAGGTTCTTCAGCAGAGCATTGGGTGTCTCTGTTGTTGCCTTCTCTGTCTTCAACAACTGGCACACCCATGGACATCATGCTACAGACCCTCCTACTCTTTGGTTCCAGCTGGGCACATACCGCGACTACGACAAACCCTGTAAATAGCGTCCCAATGGCCAATAACTGAACGGTATATCCTTTCCAACTGGGTGGTCTTAATCTGGGGTGGGGGGGTTTTCATAAGCATTCCCTCTGACCAATCACAAGCCTGACATCTCTGGCCCTGCCCACTCAAAACAGTCTCAGAATTAGGGACACTTAGTGAGTTCAAGTTAATTAGCATAACCAAAAATCAGCTAGCAGCCTAGACGACCTCTCAGCAGCTGCCGGTCTTCCAACTGTTCATTCCTTCATCTCTTTAGAACCATTTGCGCCTGTGCACACACTCGCGCAAGCACACTCGCGCAAGCACACTCACGCAAGCACACTCACACACTTGCCCAAGTGAGCTTGCCCAGTGGGGTGGGCAGCCCTATCCACCAGCTGGGGGTTAGGTGTCTTGCTCAAGGGTCATGTCCTGTCCTTCCCTACCTCCACCCAACAACTGACTCCATTCGTTCATGTGTTCCATCATCCATCTGTTCATCTGCACGTCTGTGTGTCCAAGTCTTTGGTCCAGTTAGCATCACAAACGCCGGATGACGCTGTTAGCCCCGTTTGAGGGCCGAAGCAGGCAGCAGTGTTGGACAGAGAGCTGTCAATCAAGCTACCTACTAACCACGCCCATACACTTCTTACTTTCATTTGAGCTTTGCTGGACGTTCAGTGCCAACGTACGTGTTCTGGGCTGTAAAGTGAAGGACCGTACGCCCTTTCACCAGAAACGCCGTCGCTCGCCGGTCAGTGACGTTCACCAGCAACAAACTAAATCAGCTGAGCATCTCGCCCACTCGCGAAAACCACAGCTAATGGAAAAACACTAGGACGTCCATCTCTATCTCTGTCTCTCTCACCCTGTCTGCCATCATAGCTCAGGTTCTCTCAGCGTTCTCCTGCTCGCTCGCCCGCCCACCCGCCAGGGGGCCAGCGGCTGCGGCCGTCACAGTAAACAGTGTGGCGTGACGGTGATGAAGCTGCTGTATCGCTTCAGGAGCTCGCACTGTACCAGCCTCATTCTGAGGCATCAGAGCAGATCACAGAGACGAGGGCCTGTTCGTCTCCGTCCGTATGTGTGTGTGCCTGTGTGCGCGGAGGCTTCTGGTCTCCGTGGAAACGGCACTTTCACACTTTGTGAAGAGTTTAATCTTCAATTAGTCTGCAGTTAATCCACTAAGCGACCTCTTTAGGAACTGTTACAGATGTTCTCCAGCCGAAGCACACGCTCGCACACGTCAGCGCCCCTGCAGTCCACAGACCGCCGGTGTCCGGATAAATCATATCACCTCTCGGTAAAACACACATTAGAACCAACAGGTGGGCCGACATCTGTCCTGGGCCTGGACCCGCACTCTCCAAGGTGGAGAGGAACACTACTGATTTCTGGGTAATTGAACTTCTAAGCAGCTACATCATTCAGAGTGGTTCGGTGTGAGCCTACCAAGTCAGAACTGTTTACAATGGTGGTGAATGGAACCAGACGTCCACCTGTAAAAGCTGCCTCACAGACACTGTCTATTAATATTTCATATCCAGTTATGGTGGCGGAGTACACACAGGGTGTAAAGAGGCAAAGTAGTTCCCAATGTGTTCACGAACTGCATGAGAATATTCAAGCATTCAAAATATACATACACACGCCTCTCACGCTGTAGGCTGGGGTACTACACCTATAAGAGTCACTCTGCCAATAAGAGTCACAACACCAATTAGAGTCACTACGCTAATAAGACTGACACTACACCAATAAGAGTCACCCGGCCAATTAGAGTCCATAACTCAAATGTGCTGTATTTGTTTTATGTGCAGAATTGTTGTATTCAGTGCCGTGTTCAGTGCAGATCTGTCTACTGAACATATATTCCACAGGGAGTGTGGGCTGGGTGCGTACTTTGGATATAATAGTGTACAAGCAACCTCCACACACTGGATACACCAAAAATAGAGTATAATAAATAATGCCACTTTTATCATAGCACTCCTGTCAGTGGGCTAATGTGTGGGAAGTGCTACTCAGGACACAGTCTGAAAGTTAATACAAACATCCAAATGAATTACAACAGAACAGAACAGAATACAATAAACTAGACTAGAACAGAATACAATAAACTAGACAAGAATAGACTAGAATAAACTAGACTAGACTAGAACAGAACAGAACAGAATAGACTAGACTAAAATAGACTAGAATAAACTAGACTAGACTAGAATAGAACAGAATAGAATAGACTAGACTAAAATAGAATAGAATAGAATAGACTAGAATAAACTAGACTAGACTACAATAAACTAAACTAGACTAGAATAAACTAGACTAGACTAGAATAGAATAGACAAGAATAAACTAGACTAGAATAGACTAGAATAAACTAGACTAGACTAGACTAGAATAAACTAGACTAGACTAGAATAAACTAGACTAGACTAGAATAAACTAGACTAAAATAGAATAGACTAAACTAGACTAGAATAGAATAGACAAGAATAAACTAGACTAGAATAGACTAGAATAAACTAGACTAGACTAGACTAGAATAAACTAGACTAGACTACAATAAACTAAACTAGAATAGAATAAACTAGACTAGACTAGAATAGACAAGAATAAACTAGACTAGAATAGACTAGAATAAACTAGACTAGAATAAACTAGACTAGAATAGACTAGAATAAACTAGACTAGAATAGACTAGAATAGACTAGACTAGAATACAATAAACTAAACTAGACTAGAATAAACTAGACTAGACTAGAATAAACTAGACTAGAAAAGACTAGACTAGAACAGAATTAACATGACTAGACTACAATAAACTAAACTAGACTAGACTAGAATAGAATAGAATAGAATAGACTAGAATAAACTAAACTAGACTAGATAAGAATAGACTAGACTAAACTAGACTAGACTAGAATAGAATAGAATAGAATAGAATAGAATAGAATAGAATAGAATAGACTAGAATAAACTAAACTAGACTAGATAAGAATAGACTAGATTAAACTAGACTAGACTAGACCAGGTACAGCTGAGCGTCTCGGCGGTGAATGGCGACCTCTTCATGAAGCCTATATGAAGTGTGTCCTGACTGGTACCTCACAGTGAGGGGTACTTAAGCTGCCAGCCTCTCTGTGACACCTCTAGGAAGGCGTCCAGCACTCTTTACTGCTTCATCCCTCCATCTCCCCCACCCGTCCTTCAATCTGTCGCTCCGTTTCCATGGTGTGGGGTGGGCGTCCTATCAGCAGGCGCGATGCTGGCATAATTAATCGCCTGGTAAATGTCAAACTGACGCTCTGGCACACAGGACTGGCCAACTCTCACACACTACCTGTAGCTTCTCACACGCACACCCTCACACGACCACTCCACACACACACGCATACCCTCACACGACCACTCCACACACACACATACCCTCACACGACCGCTCCACACACGCACACACACATACAGAACCTCTCCACACACACAGGACTGGCCAACTCTCACACACTACCTGTAGCTTCTCACACACGCACACCCTCACACGACTGCTCCGCACACGCACACACACACACACAGACACACAGACACACACACACACACACAGGACCTACCCACACACACCCTCACACGACCGCTCCACAAACACACACGCACACACACACACACACTCGACCGCTCCACACACACCCACACACAGGACCTACCCACACACACCCTCACACGACCGCTCCACACACACACACGCACACCCTCACACGACCGCTCCACACACACACACACACACACACACACACACACACACAGGACCTACCCACGCACACCCTCACAGGACCACTCCACACACACACCCAGGACCTCTCTCTACAGACACACACCCTCACAGGACCGCTCCACACACACACACACACACACACACACACACACACACGCACACACACATACAGAACCTCTCCACACACACCCTCACAGGACCGCTCCACACACACACACACACACAGGACCTCTATTTACAGACACACACCCTCACACGACCGCTCCACACACACACACACACACACACATACAGAACCTCTCCACACACACAGGACCTACCCACGCACACCCTCACACGACCGCTCCGCACACGCACACACACACACACACACGCGCGCACACAGGACCGCTCCACACACACACACACACACACACACACACACACACACACACACACAGGACCTCTCTCTACAGACACACACCCTCACAGGACCTCGAGACACACATACACCACCACAGGATCTCTCTACAAAACACACACCTCCCCTCACAGGACCTCTCCACACACACACACACACACACACACACACGTCCAGGTGTTCAACTGAGGGTCTGGATGCGGATACCTCTTCTGGACTCTTCGGAGCTCCTTCATAACACTCAGAGACAGAATCTGCCAGCTGTTACCCATCATTCACACTGATCCACACACACACACTCACCGCAGTGAATTCTAGCACACCTGTACAGCTAATCTGATCTTGATGAAATCAGCAAGGCTAACCAGACTAAAGCAGCCAGAGGGTAGAAGAAGCCTCCTCTGTCCTTCTCCTCCTGGCTATGAAGACGGTGCCTCAGCTGAAGAGGGCTGGCCTGCACACACCCACCCTCACCTGTTTGTATGCAGGCATCACAGAGAGCATCCTGGCCTGCATCATCACTACCTGGCAGGAGGGGGCGATATGGTAACCATGTCATATAACAACACTTCAAGGCACATGCAGCATCAGGAAGCATCTCTGTGTTAGTGTACTGTAAGTAGCGTGTTGGTGTACAGTAACTCAGTAAGTGTAATGTGTTAGTGCGCTGTAAGTAGAGTGTTGGTGTACAGTAACTCAGTAAGTGTAATGTGTTAGTGTGCTGTAAGTAGTGTGTTGGTGTACAGTAACTCAGTAAGTGTAATGTGTTAGTGTACTGTAAGTAGTGTGTTGGTGTACAGTAACTCAGTAAGTGTAATGTGTTAGTGTACTGTAAGTAGTGTGTTGGTGTACAGTAACTCAGTAAGTGTAATGTGTTAGTGTGCTGTAAGTAGTGTGTTGGTGTACAGTAACTCAGTAAGTGTAATGTGTTTAGTGTACTGTAAGTAGTGTGTTGGTGTACAGTAACTCAGTAAGTGTAATGTGTTAGTGTACTGTAAGTAGTGTGTTGGTGTACAGTAACTCAGTAAGTGTAATGTGTTAGTGTGCTGTAAGTAGTGTGTTGGTGTACAGTAACTCAGTAAGTGTAATGTGTTAGTGTGCTGTAAGTAGCGTGTTGGTGTACAGTAACTCAGTAAGTGTAATGTGTTAGTGTGCTGTAAGTAGTGTGTTGGTGTACAGTAACTCAGTAAATGTAATGCGTTAGTGTGCTGTAAGTAGTGTGTTGGTGTACAGTAACTCAGTAAGTGTAATGTGTTAGTGTGCTGTAAGTAGCGTGTTGGTGTACAGTAACTCAGTAAGTGTAGTGCGTTAGTGTGCTGTAAGTAGCGTGTTGGTGTACAGTAACTCAGTGAGTGTGATGCGTTAGTGTACTGTAAGTAGTGTGTTGGTGTGCAGTAGCTCAGTGAGTGTGATGTGTTAGTGTGCTGTAAGTAGTGTGTTGGTGTACAGTAACTCAGTAAGTGTAATGTGTTAGTGTGCTGTAAGTAGTGTGTTGGTGTACAGTAACTCAGTAAGTGTAATGTGTTAGTGTTCTGTAAGTAGTGTGTTGGTGTACAGTATCTCAGTAAGTGTAATGCGTTAGTGTGCTGTAAGTAGTGTGTTGGTGTACAGTAACTCAGTAAGTGTAATGTGTTAGTGTGCTGTAAGTAGTGTGTTGGTGTACAGTAACTCAGTAAGTGTAATGTGTTAGTGTACTGTAAGTAGTGTGTTGGTGTACAGTAACTCAGTAAGTGTAATGCGTTAGTGTGCTGTAAGGTACAGTAACTCAGTAAGTGTAGTGCGTGTTAGTGTGCTGTAAGTAGTGTGTGGTGTACAGTAACTCAGTAAGTGTAATGCGTTAGTGTGCTGTAAATAGTGTGTTGGTGTACAGTAAACTCAGTAAGTGTGATGTGTTAGTGTACTGTGAGTAGTGTGTGCGTTAGGTGTACAGCTAATGGGTGTCAGTAAGTAAGTGTAATGCGTTAGTGTGCTGTAAATAGTGTGTTGGTGTACAGTAACTCGGTAAGTGTAATGTGTTAGTGTACTGTAAGTAGTGTGTTGGTGTACAGTAACTCAGTAAGTGTAATGTGTTAGTGTACTGTAAGTAGCGTGTTGGTGTACAGTAACTCAGTAAGTGTGATGTGTTAGTGTACTGTAAGTAGCGTGTCGGTGTACAGTAACTCAGTAAGTGTAATGCGTTAGTGTGCTGTAAGTAGTGTGTTGGTGACAGTAACTCAGTAAGTGTAATGTGTTAGTGTACTGTAAGTAGTGTGTTGGTGTACAGTATCTCAGTAAGTGTAATGTGTTAGTGTACTGTAAGTAGTGTGTTGGTGACAGTAACTCAGTAAGTGTAATGTGTTAGTGTACTGTAAGTAGTGTGTTGGTGACAGTAACTCAGTAAGTGTAATGCGTTAGTGTGCTGTAAGTAGTGTGTTGGTGACAGTAATTCAGTAAGTGTAATGTGTTAGTGTACTGTAAGTAGTGTGTTGGTGTACAGTAACTCAGTAAGTGTAATGTGTTAGTGTACTGTAAGTAGTGTGTTGGTGTACAGTAACTCAGTAAGTGTAATGTGTTAGTGTACTGTAAGTAGTGTGTTGGTGTACAGTAACTCAGTAAGTGTAATGTGTTAGTGTACTGTAAGTAGTGTGTTGGTGACAGTATCTCAGTAAGTGTAATGTGTTAGTGTACTGTAAGTAGTGTGTTGGTGACAGTAACTCAGTAAGTGTAATGTGTTAGTGTACTGTAAGTAGTGTGTTGGTGTACAGTAACTCAGTAAGTGTGATGCGTTAGTGTGCTGTAAGTAGTGTGTTGGTGTACAGTAACTCAGTAAGTGTAATGTGTTAGTGTGCTGTAAGTAGTGTGTTGGTGTACAGTAACTCAGTAAGTGTAATGTGTTAGTGTGCTGTAAGTAGTGTGTTGGTGTACAGTAACTCAGTAAGTGTAATGTGTTAGTGTGCTGTAAGTAGTGTGTTGGTGTACAGTAACTCAGTAAGTGTAATGTGTTAGTGTACTGTAAGTAGTGTGTTGGTGTACAGTAACTCAGTAAGTGTGATGTGTTAGTGTACTGTAAGTAGCGTGTTGATGTACAGTATCTCAGTAAGTGTAATGTGTTAGTGTGCTGTAAGTAGTGTGTTGGTGTACAGTAACTCAGTAAGTGTGATGTGTTAGTGTACTGTAAGTAGCACACACTGCAGTGGCTTCCTTCTCTGCGGCAGGACTGTGCACCCGTAGGTGGTTCAGCAGTCTGGCAGAGCGGTACTAGAATGGTTTGTATCAGGAGAGCCTATCTGCTCCAAATACAGGAGACGTATCCGGCCCACTTTAGCAGCCATGCTGCAGTTCACCTGGACGCCACTAGAGGTCGCAGAGAGCAGTGCAGCGTGAATAACGTGCTGGATGATCCTTGTTTGAGTGGAGAACAGGGCCATGGCGGGATTACACAGAGGGGAAAACCCTCCTAGGCCTTCGGAGGAGGCTGGATGTAGTATTTCACGTGTCCCAGTACAAACGTCTCTTTCGACTACTTTAGGCTGGAAGCAAAAGACCAAACGGGAAAACGATGCCATCAGGACTTTCTATTCCTTCCCTCTGTGATCCTCTAGATGCTGCCATGCACATTCTCCCACTGCTTCAGGAGCAGAACCGAAGGGCTATTATGCTAGATTAACTAAATTAGGGGCGTATAGTACAATAAACTACAGTGTGTGGGAATTTGTGTTCTAGATCGGTCACTGTAAACCTGCTACAAAACAAAACATACACTCTGACATCATCAGGCGAGCGTTCAGTCGGACAAGGACCGGCCTCATTGCTGTACCTGACAGACCCAACAGCCACGATTGTGGACTTTCAGGGAGAGTGATGTCCTCCACAAGTCATCCTGTTAGTGCCAGCACCACTGGCAGACGGCTGCACCATGCAGGACTATACAGAGAGACCGTTATGACGACTGTCCTCAACACCACGTCACCCAAGACTGCAATGGTGACTCAGAATGGTGTCGGGTCACCTTCGGTGGCAAGTCCTACTTTGGTCTTGGTGGAGACGATTGACGAATCCCTGTGTGGAGGCACCGTGGTAACGCAGCACATGTCCAGACGGCCTGGTGTCACTCCACTTCCACCCGTACCGCACATACTGCAGGAACTGTGTGAGGATATTCAAGCTGCATGGGATGGGTTACCACAGGACACCATTAGGAACCTCTACAGCTCCATACAGAGACGTCTGGAGTGTTGGGTTAGCAAACATGGCCGCCCGACGCCATACTGAGAGACAGTACAGTAGGTGTAGCTCAATAAATATTGATCATATCAGTCTAAATGTATCATCAGTTATTGATCCTGGTGACCTTTATCTTCCTTCCCAACACCACCGCACTCCCACACCTCCTACTGGGTGTTACCGTGTGCTACAAGTGTAATGTAGATCAGGCAAAAAGTCCATGTGAGCCACCTTTAGCTTAGCGCTAACATGCTACTATAACCCCACAGGGGTGCTAAAGGAAATGACCATCCGTTGACACGTACATCCTGAACTGGAGCCTGAGCACCAACAGTCCCCGACTTCTTACGGCATAATGAGGGTCTCATTCCCGGCACACTCGAGCAGTCTACTATAGACCCCCATATAGGACATGGAGAAGGAAGATCTAGCATGTTCTCCCTCTCCGTTCTCACTCTCCCTATCTCTCTTACTCTCTCATCTGTGACCTGGTTTTCAACAAGAGGGAGCGGGATGGAGAGAGACAGTGCAAGGGACAGAGCCAGGAAAAGAAAAGGGGGGGAAGGAACGAGGGAGAAAACAGAAATACAGAGGGGTGAGAGGAAACAAGCGTTCGTCTTCCACCACCTAGACGGCACAAGAAAAGAGAGAGTACATGGCACCATCCCTCCCTTCCTCTGAAACAGAAAAACAAAGAGCTGAAATTTTAATTTCCTCTTTTTACAGCCGGCTAGCGCGCTAGCAACACAAGCCTGGCTTCAAGGAATCTGCCGTTCCCTAAAGTCCAGCAGTAGTAAATGTGTTCCGAGTTCGACGCCCCACAGAACTACGTTTTATTAACCGACAAAATAGTTTTTTATTGCCAAGTAAATAACAAGGTCGGTGTTGGTAGTAACCTGTAGCCTGCTAGCCCTGTTCCGTAAGTGTCCGTGAGGTCCACACATGCTGGAAACAGCCTTCGAGTCAGGTAAGCCTGGCTACTCAAGGTGCCAAATAAATGATAGCGCCGTTAGCTTAGCGGAGGGGCTCGCAGTGTGACATCCACCTGCTGGCCAACAACCTAGCTGATGCTAAGGTGGTCTAGCGCTTCTAAACAAGGGGGTTACGCCAAGTACGGCTCCAAGGCTTCATCGTGCCATGATTTGAAAAATGATGAAACCCATTCCACTTATTCTACAATTCACTCCCACATAGCTCACAGTCCTGTCACATGTTTTCGGGAATGGTTATATGGTTTAGAAACAAATCTCGGAATTTTTCTTACACCAATTTTAAATCAATCAGATGTTAGCAAAAGACTAACTAATGCACATGACGGGAAAGCATTCCGAACTCTGGAAGAGATACTTAGTTTGGCCAATTAGCACAAGCTAATTGTTAGCATGGGTTTCTGAAGAGGGATGTCCTGATCTGATCTCCAAGATTGGCATTGGGGCAGCTCAAGCCATTTTTGCAGCTGGCCGATATCAACTTCGCTGAGCCAGAACCTAAGCCAGATGCTTCGCTTTACATCAGCGGTCACATGGGTGTACATACTACCAATCTAATAGGACACCTAAATAAATAACCTCTCCACGGGACGCCGCAGGTTAACTCCGGTAAGGGCTCCACCGAAGCTATAGCCGACCTGCTAGAGTAAACTACTAAAAGACGGGAAAAGCTCTCGGGACAGCCCCATAGTCAAGACGATGAATTCATCGCTTTGGATGACCAGCCAATCCCGATCCTGATCCTTTGGAGCATTAGGAGCCCCAGTACATCCTACCCTCTCAACACAACCGCAGCTGTACAGCCAAGTCGCCGACCACCTACGAGGTCTTCTATCAGATTTCAGTTTAGCTCATTTTCTAAACAAGGCTATTACATGCTACATGGTGTGACAGGAAAGCATTCCGAACTAAGCAGCTAAGAAGTTCGGAATGCCGTCCCGTCACAGCAAGCAACTTCATAGATCCAAGGAACGTGTTGCTCTATAACAAGCTGTATAAGAACGAACACACCAAGCAGAAGTTCGGATGCAGGGAACTTGCTTCCTAACACACTGCGGACAGTATTCCGTAGGAAAACACAAATATCGGAACAACTGTATCAGGAGAGACTTGTATTAAATGGCTCGGAATTTGGGGACTAAAAAACCCGGAACATCAGCTCAGGAGGCCTGAGTCTCCTCATGTTCATCCTCAGCACAGCCCATTCCTGAATATACAAAAACCAGCAGCTATTGATTCCCTGGAGACGGATTGGGATTCAAATTACAGCATCGGAAGCAGTAGACGCTGGCAGAAATTAATTGCAGGCTATTATTATTAGAAGCTTTATTCTGCTTAGCATGTCTGCAGCTCGGATAACATCCCGGCTAAATAACATCCCGGCTGGCGGTCTAGCCAGCCCAGGGCTGAAAACGCGGATATCAGGCTTTCGGACGGTGCGGAGTTCTGCTGCGGAGCTGAAACACGAGCGGTCCCGCTCGGCCGGCTTCCTCCTTCTCGCTGCGGCTTTAGCACAAATCCCATTGTCCTTAGGACACCGTGTTCAACATCTGCCAGTCAGGCGTCTACAGCCCTGATCTCACCGATGGTGCCGCTCGTCTCCGCTAGACGTTCCAGAGCCCCGGCGATGCCTAATTGAGAGATATTAAGGACTTTCAAACATGATCAGTGTCACGCTGACTGTGAGGGACCACATGTTTAAATATTCAGGGAGCCACAGCAGCCTCACTTCGCTCAGCAATCAGGGCTGCGACGATTAGCTCATACCGCTGATGTCACAGACTAAACACGCTGGGAATCGGGACTATTAACGTGTGCGGACCTACTGTACACAAACACGCTGTTTACAAACGCTCAGTCATCACTCCGAGGACAGTGAGCATTCCTGGCAGACCTGGAGAGTCCTCGGAGGAGCCCATGATAAGCCTGTTGACTCGAGAAAGCCAAGTCACGCCCTGCGGTGTTGACAGAGCAACAGTGGAAAGTATTCGCCGTTTCGGTTTCTCGGGGTCAAAGATCTCCGATAGCGGCTCCCGCACCCAAAACACGCCAGGGTTCATCCTGAAACTGGTCCAGCAAAGCCTGTAATACCGGAGTCGCTCTCGCCAGCACAACAAACACCAGGTCCCCACTAGGTGCTAATGTTTGCACTGTTGTGTGACGCGCAAACAAACGTGGACGGCGGGATAAGCGATTGGAAATGAGGCGGAAATGATTTAATAGGCTTCACACTGACAAGCTCCGCAGCCCTCTCTTCCGTATATGTACCCTCATAGGCAAACAGTGTTCGCTAACCCAACACGCCAGACGTCTCGGTATGGAGCTGTAGAGGTTCCTAATGGTGTCCTGTGATAATCCATCCCATGCAGCTTGAATATTCCCACACAGTTCCTACAGAATGTGCGGTAGGGGTGGAGGTGTAGTGACACCAGGCCTTCTGGACATGTGACTAGTCATCATGGTGCCTCCACACACGGATTCGTTGGTCGTCTCCAAAAGACAAAAGCGGGACAGGTCACTGAGGATGACCCGCTGCCATTCTGAGTCACTCCATGACAGTCTGGCACGAAACCAGACGTTGGCGTTGAGCGCCAATGGTGTAGTCCTGCGTGGTGCAGCCGTCTGCCAATGGTGCTGGCACGAACAGGACGACTCACGGAGGACATCACTGCTAGATGAGTGCCTGCAATCATGGCTGTTGGGTCAGCCAGGTACAGTGATAAGGCCGTCCCCGGCCTACGTCACAGGCTCAGCCAGGCTTGAAAGTTGAATCATTGACATGTC
>JAMWET010001456.1:50000-57500 GCA_024036415.1 Prochilodus magdalenae | reverse complement strand
ACTCCGACAGAACAACGTAAAGCCCCGACTGTACCTCGACAGAACAACGTAAAGCCCCGACTGTACCTCGACAGAACAACGTAAAGCCCCGACTGTACTCCGACAGAACAACGTAAAGCCCCGACTGTACCTCGACAGAACAACGTAAAGCCCCGACTGTACCCTGTACCTCGACAGAACAACGTAAAGCCCCGTCTGTACCCCGACAGATCAACGTAAAGCCCTCACTGTACCGCAGCAAAACCACGTAAAGCCCCGACTGTACCTTCACAAAACCAGGTAAAGCCCCGACTGTACCTCGACAGAACAACGTAAAGCCCCGACTGTACCTCGACAGAACAACGTAAAGCCCCGACTGTACTCCGACAGAACAACGTAAAGCCCCGACTGTACCTCGACAGAACAACGTAAAGCCCCGACTGTACCTCGACAGAACAACGTAAAGCCCCGACTGTACCTCGACAGAACAACGTAAAGCCCCGACTGTACTCCGACAGAACAACGTAAAGCCCCGACTGTACCTCGACAGAACAACGTAAAGCCCGACTGTACCTCGACAGAACAACGTAAAGCCCGACAGTACCGCGACAAAACAAAGTAAAGCCCTGATGGAAAAAAAAAGGCTCCGCTGTCCCCCGACAAAACACTGTAATGCTCCCACTGTACCCCAACAACATGGTTGTCATGGTTGGTGTAGCGTAGTGGATAACACCCCGAGTGTACCCTGACAACACACTACAAAGCCCCGACTGTACCCAAGGAACCGGACCGAATTCTGTACAAGCCCAACTATGTCTGAATCTGACTGTAGCCTGACACAACCCTGATCCTCAGTGGCTCCTTTGAGTGTGCCTGTCACACAGCCATGATTGTCTGCACTCTGGTTGTACCTAAACCACCAACCGGAAACCAAATCTGACATTCCACCATCACTTAAAGAAACTTGAGCATAATATCGGAACCCAGCTCGGCCCGGCGTTTACACCATGAACAGTCGGGCCTCGTTTGGTCTTAGCATGCAGGTGAACGACGCGCTGCCACTGACGCCTGCAGAGAGAAACCGCAGGGCTGGTGCCAGTAAGGCAGATTCGCACGAGGGTGTATCTGTGATCAGCTCCAAGCCGTTCAGCTCAGTTACACCACCCTGATCTCCGAGTACGCCGCTCTAATGGTGGATCCTGAACTTTGTTCTCAGTAAACGGGTCCGTCAGGATCCCTCTCCTGCTGCTGAAAGCGAGAGTGTTCTAGAGGAGAGCCCAGAGTGACCTTTAAAGGGGGCATTGGAAGCTAGAACGTGATAAATATTACTGGATCTGCTGCAGGGCTGCTTACGTTCCTGAAAAAGGCACCACAGGTTCGAAGTCCGTGACCGTGAGGCTAGGCTTGGACGCTCCTCTGAAGAGCGGCAGACGTGAGAGCGCTTGTTTGTTTGCACTCACCTACCTTGTTGTTGACTTTGAACTTTCACTGCCATAACTGAACGAGATCGGGACTGCCCTGTGCTGTAAATTCTGGCTGCTGTGTCGCAAAACATGGAGGCTTGGTTGACTCTGACTGGTCCAGCTTACCTAGGGGCAGCTCCCCAGCCCTGGGCTACTGGGCTAAATTTCAGTTATTGAAACTTAGGGCAGTGACTTTGATGATGTAGACTACAACCCATACCACTGAAGCACTGGTAGTTTGGTAAAAATATATATTTTTTTTCAGCTCTTTATGCCTAAATTAACACTAGCCTACTTAAAATGTCCATGTGGCATATGATTCGGGCTCCAAAGGGTCAGCTGGTGCAAACGGTTGCAGGCAAGGTCCCATAAAAATCTACTTGGAAAGCAATAGAAAATAAATCAATCAACTAATACTGATAATAAAACAAGCAATAATGAAATCATAAGAGCTTTGTTTACATTTTAACACTTAACAATCACACATATACATACACATACATATATAAATATATATATATATATATATATATATATATATATATATATATATATATATATATATATATATATATATACACATACATACATACATACATACATACAGTGTGTGTATTAGATCTGTTTATATAGAAAATCACTAATGACCTCCAGAAGCCTGTTTTTAGAACCATGCTCGCTGTGCGTTTCACCCCAGCCACCGCTCGCCAGTCTCTCCGTAGGTCACCTGAGGTCATCTTATGGTAGGTAAGGGACATTGGAATGAGGTGGCGCTCTGCCAGTCTGTAGCTGTGTTGTCCTGTGTGTTGGCTGCTTGACCTTGCTCTTATGAACCAGACGTGCCAGTAAAGCTAGAACCCAGCCTTCGGTTCCTCACTGAGAACCTGTTTAAGAAGAAACTGGGGTGGTCTTGTTTATTTCCAGAGCTGTGTGTAGATATACATCTGTCTGTACTGTACTCTGCTCCTTTGGATCTGCTCAGTTCAGCATGCCAACGTTCGCAATCTCTTCCACGTTTAGTTTATTACCACCGCTGATTACTTATTAATGAACTCTGCCCAAGTGATCTTCCTATTACTGCACAGTCGGTGCTGGCTGCAGGTTAAACACAGATTTGAGAAGTTTCTCCAACTGACTGGAAATGAGACGCCACAACAGGAGCTACACGAGGCCCTGCGGTTCTCTGAACCAGCAGCATGTAGAGCTACATCAAGTCTTCTACCATATGAGGCCTCGGTGTTATCCGAGCCTCTGACAATGAAAGCCATATGAGGTCTTAGGTTCTGAATCCGCAGCAATGAAAGCTATGAGAGACAGTCGGTTCACCTAAATCCGTCCGGTCCCCTCGTGCCTGGCCTGCTTCCAGCACACCTGGTCCGACCAGTGTACTGATTAATAAGCCCTATCTGAGTACAAGGGGGCGTGTTTTGTCAGGAAAACACAAAAACTAATGTAGGGCAGGGGGTCCTGCAGAACCAGGGCTGGGAACCACTGACCTAAATCACCAACCATTCAGGCCACAGACCTTGTTTTCCCATGAATCACCGAAATAAAAAGACTGGTTTCTGTTTAATCAAAAGAAATTATAGTAATATGAGGCCTTAGGTTCAAATGAGTCACCAGAAATAAAAGTCATATGAGGTCTTGGTTTCCAAACGGCGAAGAACTGAAAGCCTTAGGGCACGGGTTTCAACAATCAGGTTATATGGAGCCTTTGGTTCAACTGAATCACCAACAATCAAGTTATATGAGGTCCTGGGTTTGACAGAATCACCAATATAAGAGCTAAATGAGGCCCTTGGCTGAACCGAATCACCAATATAAGAGCTATAAGAAGCCCTTGGTTGAACCGAATCACCAATATAAGAGCTATAAGAAGCCCTTGGTTGAACCGAATCACCAATATAAGAGCTATAAGAAGCCCTTGGTTGGACAGAATCACCAATATAAGAGCTAAATGAGGCCCTTGGCTTAACCAAATCACCAAAATACGAGTTATAAGAAGCCCTTGGTTGAACCGAATCACCATTATAAGAGCTATAAGAAGCCATTGGCTTAACCGAATCACCATTATAAGAGCTAAACGAGGCCCTTGGCTTAACCGAATCACCAATGTAAGAGCTATATGAGGCCCTTGGCTTAACCGAATCACCAATATAAGAGCTATAAGAAGCCCTTGGCTTAACCGAATCACCAACATAAGAGCTACAAGAAGCCTTTGGTTGAACCGAATCACCAACATAAGAGCTATAAGAAGCCCTTGGTTGAACCGAATCACCAATATAAGAGCTATAAGAAGCCCTTGGTTGGACAGAATCACCAATATAAGAGCTAAACGAGGCCCTTGGCTTAACCGAATCACCAAAATATGAGCTATAAGAAGCCCTTGGTTGAACCGAATCACCAATATGGACAGAAAATCACCATTATAAGAGTTATGCGAGGCCCTCGGTTGAACCGAATCACCATTATAAGAGTTATGTGAGCCCCTTGGTTGAACCGAATCACCAGTATAAGAGTTATGTGAGGCCCTCGGTTGAGCCACTGGTTCTAATGAATCTCAGCAGATCAGGCCGCACCAGTGAGCCGATACAGCGCCGTGCCTCGGGTGACAGTGTGGCTGGAGATTGGACTCGTGTTTTGCAGGAACAAAAGCCTGCAGGGGAGCGGGGAGCCCCCCGAATCACCATTATGAGGGATCCGGTTTTGCTCGGTTTGATCCCAGTCGGGCTCTATGCAGAGTTTAGACTGAAAACCTGAGCGGAGTTATGGAGGCCGAGGAATGAGGAGGAGGAAAAACCGAATCACCATTATGAGAGTTTCTGACCCGCGGGTCAGACGTTACGCAGGCAGAGGACTACAGTGGCATTGTTTACCGGAGCGGTTCTCGTTTTCACGTCATGACAAATATGCAGCGCACTTCCATATATGCACAACGTGTGTACGTTTCCATTAAGGTTCCGCTGGAAGGACACGTTCTAGACATCCCTTCAGTCCTGAATCTCGTGTACACGGAATGCATTAGGTACGTTGTCCTGCAATACTTGGGGAAAAACAACCAGCGCTTCCTTTTCCTACACAGAGAATATTTCAGGAGGCTTTTGGGTTCCGGCTTGTTTATGGACAACAGTTTGGAACGTGTCTCAAACTGGGACGTTTTCCCTCTGGGCTTTCCCGTATCCAGGAAGCTTGCTTTGTGAGTTTGGTACATTAGGTCAAGTGTGAAAGCTGTCTTTAAGCCTGAGAGTGGTCCAGAGATCCAATCTATGTTCCTCCTGAAATTGATGGTCTGGGCTTTGCTTCCAGAGAACTCCGGTGTGGTCCACTGTACGTGTGGAAGCCATCTGCTCCCAGGGCTGTGTTAGGTCAACGTATGGTCACTGTGATTGTGAGAAAAGGACACAGGGAAATGAATTGGAGTCTCCCAATCCATCACTCATCACGCAGAAGGACGGGAATGAAACTCGGTGGGTAGGTCTGACATAGTGAGACGTGCGAGGGATTCAGTTTTCACACTCGGCTGCCCATGTGACGCAAGCAAGGACGGCCCTTATGGCAGTACCTGTACTATAGGTCGTGACTCGTGCTGTTGTACCGGTAGCACCCTCTGTATGTTGGAAGACTCGGAGAGGGGTTGCATCATAGGGTTTCGGGAAGCGGGATCGTCCTATCGATGTATTGGGCCATACCGGTTGTATGGACACTACCATAGCACGCTGTTGGTGGCAGGGGATAGCATGCACCAGCAACATGAAGGATCTGGGAGGCCTACACGAACCACGGAGAGGGAGAACATGCACCGAGTGAGCCAACAGCCACGACTGCGGACAGGGAGTACGATCCAGGACTACAGGCACACAGATCTTTACCATGACTGCACCACGTCAACATCACCAAGACTGCAGTGGTGTGGTGCCAGACTGTCATGGAGTGACTCAGAATGGCAGCGGGTCATCTTCAGTGACGAGTCCCGCTCTAGTCTTGGTGGAGACGCCCAACGAATCCGTGTGTGGAGGCACCGTGGTCAGCACCAAGATGACCGGTTAGTTATCACACGCCCCGAAGGCCTGTTGTCTTTCCACCTCCACCCCTACCGCACCATCTGCAGGAACTGTGTGAGGATATTCAAGCTGCATGGGATGGATTATCACAGGACACCATTAGGAACCTCTACAGCTCCATACCGAGACCGAGTATCTTACAGTAATACAACATTACGGCCCGACCCCCATACCGAGAGACAGACTTCTGTAGGTGTAGCTCAGTATATATTGATAATATCAGTCTAAATGTATCATTAGTTATTGACCTTTATCCTCCAAGAGTTTCCGCACACCAAACTTTCCTCCAAAAGAGGAAGAGGAATAGAAACAGCACCACTGAACTGAGGCTGAGCGGCACTGCTGCTGACCCCGCCCAGCTGTTTCAGGGACAGAAAGGACACGGATATGAATATGAGGAGGATAGTGATACGACGGCCTGGACATCCAGGCCATGGTGCTGGACCACTCTGTACTGTGCTTCTGATTTATCAACACTGCATCCTCTGTACTGCACATCTCAGACTAGAGCGTAGCTTCGTCTGCCTCTACCTCCTCACTGCTGCACATTAATCATGCCCAGTGTAAAGTTCCCAGGTAGGTAAGGTGTGGAACGTGAGGTACTGCAGCTCCTCGTATGTGTGAACACACCTGGCCAACAGAGTCCTATTCTGATTCTCATTATAAAGGTCCAGCTGCATATCAGTCCACGAGATTAGACACACACTGACTGCACGGGTTCAACCAAACGCCCTCCTTGGAGCCCACACTGATGCCCCTCCATCTCCTGTAGGCCCACACTACGCAGTGCAGTGCAGGACTGCTGAACTCAGCATCTGTAACCAGGCACGAGAGGGAGAAAAATCCAGAAGTGAAACAAAGCCTCTCTTTCTCACTCCTCCGTCTCTCTTCCTCTTTTCCTCATATTCTGCCTTTCCTCCTTTTCGTGGTTTCAGTCTACGGTGCATGTTTCCACAGTGTCTGTATAGGCAGCAGTCGATGTCCTTCTATCCTCCCGTGATTACGGATGCCACTTTCTCCATCACACTGACTCATTTCTCTCTTTCTCTCCGTGCCTTTACACAAAAGGGCTGCTGTGAATCATAAATATTCAGCCGCTGTGGAAGGAAAACTGCCTCTGTGTGAAAGCTGATGGGTCTGCAGTTCACCAGCACTCAGCATCTCTCCGCACAGATACAGGGAAAACAAATGCAGGTTCGCTCGTAAGACACTCACACAGACGTGTGCAAATTAGCCAATCACTAGCTGGTCATCTCAAAACAGAGCTCCATTTCTCTCTTCTCGTTTTCTTCTATACATCATTTAAACGCTCTGCTTCCCTTCACACAGTGTTGAGGAATGGATCCACTGGAACGATCCACAATGGCTTCCATTAACTCCCATTCTAATCCGAGATGGTGCTTTTCCTTCTCCTGTACAATGACCGTTTTCAAATCATGGCGGTCCACATGGCCATACCGCCCAACGAATCCGTGTGGGGAGGCACCGTGGTCAGAACCAAGATGACCGGTTAGTTATCACACGCCCCGAAGGCCTGTTGTCTTTCCACCTCCACCCCTACCGCACCATCTGCAGGAACTATGTGAGGATATTCAAGCTGCATGGGATGGATTATCACAGGACACCATTAGGAACCTCTACAGCTCCATACCGAGACCGAGTATCTTACAGTAATACAACATGGCGGCCCGCCTGGGGGACAGTTTGCCCAAAAGCTTACATCCTGGGATATATGCATATTAAGGCATTCACCACAAAATTTGAATATGAATATATATATATATATATATATATATATATATATATATATATATATATATATATATATATATATATATATATATATATGGCCAAAAGTATTCACTCCCCCATCCAAATCATTGAATTCAGGTGTATAACACCAAGCACCTAGTCATGTAGACGGTTCCTACAGACATTACTGAGAGAACGGGTCGCTCTCAGGAGCTCAGTGAAGTCCAGCATGGTACCGTGGTAGG
>JAMWET010001456.1:40000-47500 GCA_024036415.1 Prochilodus magdalenae | reverse complement strand
GAGGGTAAAGAGCCACGGGCATCTTCAGATTACACCGCACACTGAAACTCCACCACCAAGCACGCCGTCGGATCACCAACACTATACACTGGCCTTCAAACAGTCCAGGGTTTGTGACATCACATAAGTTTCAAAAGACGCAGATGTTATGACATCACATAAATTCTTAACTTCAAAGGGGCTTCAAAGGGGTTTAGGTTACATAAATAATAATAATAATAATAATAATAATAATATTCAGGCTTTATGATGTCACAGACAAAAGTTAAACAAGCTTCAAAGGGTTTATGGCTTGTGACATCACAGTCAGACCTTCAGCTTCAAAAGATGCAGGCTTTATGACATCACATCTATAACTTGAGCTTCAAAGGGTTCAAGTTACATTACTACTACTACTACTAAAAATAGTAATAATAACAATAATAATAATAATAATAATAATAATAATAATAATAATAGAGATTTCTTGCGCATTATGTTTGCTAATCTGTGTGTTGTTGTTATTATTATTATTATTATTATTATTATTATTATTGTTAATAACAATAATTACTATTATTCATTCTTAATTATTATTGTTGTAAATACTACTACTACTACTAATAATAATAATAATAATAACAATAATAATATCTCGTGCATTATGCTAGGTTAATGTTGGTTTCCTGCACCTGGTTGGTTTGATGCCTACATCATGGCGTTCCTGACACGGAGATTCGAGGGAATCAGCATTATGCCCGTGCAGGGCACAGAGTTCCCGCCGTGACCCAAGGTCTTCACCGCCTGTCTCTGTGGGTGCGCATCAACGGTGTGGTTTAAAGTTTAACCAAAACAGGAAACTCTGCTGTTACTGCCGAACACCACTTCCACTGAAACCTCCTTCAGAGGTGTGATTAAAGGCGACGCTGCGTCATCTGGCCTCCAGGGCACGTCACTCTGCTGCTATTTAAAGAGACACTGAAACGCCAACACGGCTGTGGAGGAACGGGTGATGCCGCCGGGGACCCAAGCTGGTAGTCGCACTAGCGCCGTTATACGGAGGGGTACACTAACCTCCATCACTTCGTGAAGAGTTTAATGTAAAGACTGGTGGCAGACAGTTATTCATTCAGTGTTGTGTTTAAACCCTCGGCGGTGTATAGCGGTGTTGTAATCTTCAGCCATTAGACTCTTCCGCTCCCATGTAAACAAGCTAACGTTAGCATTAGCAAATCCTATGAAAACCACCTTGATTACAGTATCACAATATCACAGTGTAATTAATCTCAACCACTGTATCATAATACATGTGGTCTCACCAACTCGCTACCAACACACTGCCCTACCACTGGCGGAGACAAAGTCGGAGACTGGCCTTCATCTGTTTAACATACAGTCAAAATGGCTACGTGTTCTTGATTCTCCAGACTTACTAAAAAATAAATAAATAAATAAATAAATAAAAAATTGAGATTTGAAAAATTATTAGAAGCTACAGAGAAAACGAGGCTCCTAATAACCACCTGACATGGAAGACTATCTGGGGACAGGTTTGGTGGTCTTCCAGGTGGCTTTTAGGAGTTTCATCTTTGAAAGAAAGAGGAGAAAATCAAGCTTCACTCTTCAACAACAATGAATATTGACAAAATAAGCAAAGGCCAACTCATAATCAACTTTTAAAACTGAACTTCAGAGGTGTATGGTAAAAGGTCCTTGCAAAAATAGTTTTAAAGAACTTGTACTAAACGGCTGGTTCGATCAGAATAAAATACACGATGTGAACCAACTGAAATAACCACACATAACGCACATCATGCTCACTTTTAGGAAACACGGAACTGTTTCAGAAGCTCCTCTTTGGGGTAGAAAGGGGCGTGTCTTGACAACAGTAATAAATGCGAACGGTTATTATATGCATGCTCAGTTGTATAAATAGGGCAGTGTGCTATCAGGAAAACTAACCCCAAGGCTGTGCAGGACTAGGGCCATGTGTTGTTTGCAACTCGGCTGGGTCAGAGGTTATCATGAGACGCCCGTGTGACTCATTCGGAGTGAAGTCAGACTGGGAAACTGGACTGTATTTAGGTTGGGGTCAATGTACTTGGCAGTAAGACGCTATCAGTGTTTGGTTTTTATGGAGGCCATCTTCCCACCACTGCCAGCTGAAGGCGGAGCTAGCTAACTGCTAACGACAGCGGCTAATCAGATGACCGATTTGCCTAAATCAACCTGGCCTTAAATACAGAGCGCTGTGAAGAACAGGCTAACAAAAAAAAAAAAAGCTTCAAAAGTGTTCAGACTGTGTCATCAAAGTCATAGGTTAAACAGGCTTCAACAAGCTCAGACTATATGACATCACAGTCATAGGTTAAACAGGCTTCAACAAGCTCAGACTACATGACATCACAGTCATAGGTTAAACAGGCTTCAACAAGCTCAGACTACATGACATCACAGTCATAGGTTAAACAGGCTTCAACAAGCTCAGACTACATGACATCACAGTCATAGGTCAAACAGGCTTCAACAAGCTCAGACTATATGACATCACAGTCATAGGTCAAACAGGCTTCAACAAGCTCAGACTATATGACATCACAGTCATAGGTCAAACAGGCTTCAACAAGCTCAGACTATATGACATCACAGTCATAGGTCAAACAAGCTTTAACAAGCTCAGACTAGGTCACAGTCATAGGTCAAACAAGCTTCAACAAGCTTAGACGTCAAGCGTCAAACAAGCTTCAACAAGCTCAGACTACATGATATCACAGCCATAGGTTAAACAGGCTTCAACAAGCTCAGACTATATGACATCACAGTCATAGGTCAAACAAGCTTCAACAAGCTCAGACTACATGACATCACAGTCATAGGTCAAACAGGCCTCAACAAGTTTAGACTATATGACATCACAGTCCTATGGTTGAACAAGCTTTAAAGGGTTCTTGATTTGTGACATCACAGTCATAGATTAAATGACTGCCTGAATGTCATGTGTTGTCATACTGCCTAAACTTATATGACTGATGTCATATAGTCTGAGCTTGTTCAACCTATGACTGTGATGTCATATAGTCTAAACTTGTTGAAGCTTGTTCAATCTATGACTGTGATGTCATACAGCCTGAACCCTTTGAAGCTTGTTTAACTTATGCCTGTGATGCCATATAGTCTGAACTTTAGTCATAGGTAAACAAGCTTCAACAAGCTCAGATTATATGACATCACAGCCATAGGCTAAATGACATCTCACATTCGAAACATAAGCCTCAAGGGGTTCAGGTTTGATGACATCACAAATACATTTCAGAAGGCTTCAGAGGGTTCAAGCATCAATAGGCATCAATGGTTAAAACGTAAGCTTCAAAAGGATTCAGCTTTTATGGCATCGCTCCTAACTTGAGCTTCAAAGGGGTCAGCCTTAATGACATCACAAACACAGATTAAACAAGTTCTTAAGGCTTCAGGCTTTATGACATCATGGCCACAACCTGAGCTTCAAAGGGTTCCCGCTTTACGACATCATAGTCACAAGTTGAGATTCAAAGAGATTCACTCTATATGGCTGCACAGTCATTATTCGAGTGTAAAGAGGTTCAGGCTTAAATGACATCACATCCATAGCTAATACAAGCTTGGATTTTATGACATCACATTCAGAGTCTGTGACCTCATGGCACTAACTTAAGCTTCAAAGCACTCTGGCTATATGACATCACAGTCGAACCTGGAACCCATTCCAAGAGGATCCTGCTTAATGACATCATGGCCATAACTGGGAACAAGCTATACAGTCATAACTACAGCTTTAAAGAGCTGAAAGACTCAGTGACCTCACTAGGCTTGGACTAAAGACTCTATGACGTCATAGGCACGATTACACATGCATTCGTGTCTGTTTAAAGCCAGTACCTGTTCCAAGTGTAGTGAATTAAAATCAGCATCTACATGGGTCACGCCTAAAAACGCCAGTGTAACCTCTCGAGACCCTTTTCAACACACGAGGCAGATAAAACTGAATCTTGAATTCGTCTCCTGTACGCACAGCTGCTAACTTCACCGTGAGTGCAAGGCCCCAGAGTGCTAAATGAAGCAGAGCCCCCGTTTCCAAATCCTCGCCGTCTCCAATCCCAATCTGGGCTGCTTTAATGCTGAAAGTTGCAGATGTTGTATTGCGTTAGCGCGGCTGCTGTTGATCAAAGCTCTGTAAGCTCACTCCCCACTGTTCTGCCTCTAATCTGCCTCACTGAGCTCTGTCTGAGAGTGTGTGCGTACATGTACCCGTTCAGGTCCACACACACATACTGCACTGGGCTGCTGAAGGCCGCCCCCACCCCGCCAGACCCCGGATGACTGGTGTGTATGCGAGTGTGAAAAGTAGGTCCTTTCACTGCCAATGTACCGTAGACCAGGCACACTGAGAAGGCCGCAGTAACTTCAGGGGCCACTCTGGACTCTTAAACACTGAAACAACACCAACTACACTCATCATCCAAAGAACAGCTGCACCCAGAAGGTGGTGTGGGGGTGCAGTGGTGTTGGGAAGGAAGATAAAGGTGACCAGGATCAATAACTGATGATACATTTAGACATACAGACGTAGTGTCGCTCGGTATGGCGCTAACGCAACATGCACGTCTCGGTATGGAGTTGTAGTCGTTCCTAATGGTGTCCTGTGATGATCCATCCCATGCAGCTTGAATATGGGTGGAGGTGGAGTAACATTAGGCTTTCTGGACGTGTGACAACAAACCGTTCATCTTGGTGCTGACCACGGTGCCTACACCCATGGATTCGTTGGGTCGTCTCCACCGAGACAAAAGCGGAACTCGTCACTGAAGATGACCCGCTGCCATTCTGAGACCCTCCATGACAGTCTGGCACGACACCATAGCAGTCCTTGGTGACGCTGAGGTGGTGTTAAGGACAGGTCTGTGTGCATGTAGTCCTGCGTGGTGCGGCCGCCTGGCAATGGTGCTGGCACTAACCGGATGGGGTTCAGTCGCATCATTGGGTCAGTCAGGTACAGTGATAAGGCCCATCCTTGCTTACATCAGACGCACAGCCGAGCGTGAAACCTACGCACCGAGTTTCATTCCTGTGGGTTGATTCCTTCTGGGTGGAGCTATTTGTGTACGGTTCTGTTTTCCAGACATGCTAACGCATCCGTTAGCGCAGTGCTGCTTGTCAGTACGCCATTTCACTCACTGCTGGCAGAATTTGCATTGTACGGTTGCTCGCCTTCAGTTTGGACAGGGTGGCGATTTGATGGACATCCATCAGCTGCTGTTTCCTTGACTACAGCGAGTTATCTGACAGCAGCTCCAGCGAGCGTGTCCATCTCCCCCTCCATCTGCACAGCCTGCTGAGGCAACACATCAGCACAACTACACATCCACAGAAGCCTCCGTACATCCGACCTACAGCTGTGTCTGATCCACACTCACGCCAGCACCACGTCAGTGTCACTGCAGCGCTGACAATGATCCACCACCCACATCATACCATGCTCTGTGGTGGTCCTGTGGGGGTCCCGACCATTGAGGAGCAGGGTAATACAGTATACAGAGAAACAGATGGACTACAGTCTGGAGCTGTAGAACTACAGACTGTCCTATATGGTCAGTGGAGCAGATTTAAACTGGGGTGTGGGTGCGAGGAGGCGTACCTAATAAAGTGGCGAGGAAGTGATTCGTAATCCGAATATTCGTTTCAATAATCGACCGATTAGTCGACTATCATAGCCAATCACTGCAGCCCTGCATTCTACCGCTACCCTCTCCTTCAGCTTCCACCCACACTCTCACTCCCTCTACCTCCTTTTCCCTTTCTCTCTCTCTCTCTCCCCCTCTCTCTCCTTCCCCCTTAACCCCTCCTGCTCCCTCGCTCTCTCTCTCTCTCCCACTCTGCCAAGTTCTCTGCAGAACGGCGAGGAACAGGCTGTTGCATAATCAGGATCTCTCCTCCTCCCCTGCGTTTCTCAGAGTGGTAAGGAGCCTGCGGGGAAAGAGATTCAGCCCATCAGCACCTCCTGACCACAGTCCAACTGCTGTGGCAACTTCTGCCCAACACTTACACCACTCCGGCACGAAGCATGTGGGCCTAAAACATCAACACAGCCTTCAATTACAGAGCAGAACTGCAGCTCTGGAGGATGGAAGGCTCTTTCAGAATCATCGTTCCTCCATTGTTACTGTTACTCCATCCGTTCGCTGGCTCTCCAGGCCATCCTGCCGTCTCCTGTTTTCCAGGTTGCCCCGGGATCTTGTAAGTTTACGAAACAGCATCATTATCCACATGTTAGTTGCAGATTTTATGGGCGTGGTTGAGCTCCTTCGAGACAGCCATGCAGCATAACTTACAAAGAGGCTACTGAGCATGAGGGAGACCGGGGGTCTATGCCCCCATTTGAGGGGCATACAGATGAACTGAAGGAGGAGGAGCGTCATATAGAAGCAAGCAAAAACATGAGGAGAACGATGAGACTCCTAACAGCCACCTGGAAGAGCTCCCAAGCTGTCTGCACCTAAAAACCCCACCACAGGTGTTTCTGTCCTACCTTCCACTGTGAGAAGACTCCTTGTTGCTATGGAGGTCTGAAAGGAGGTGTAGCTGTAGCAAGAAGCTCCTCACTGAGAAAAGGAGACCCACACACGACCAACAAAGAAGCTGCTGGTGTTCTCAGAACCTCAACGCCACTGTATGTAGTCTGGGTAGCATATGTAGCATACTGGCCTATGGGCTACGTGTGCTACTGGAGGCCTCCACTAGAGGGCAGACCACACCGTTGGCCCAGCATTTTCCACCATGTATGGACATAAGGTCTTACATATTTGTATGCCCACGTTTTTGCGGTCACATGGCCTTTCTTCAAAGCCTTTCGGTATTTAGATGCCGCCGACTGCCTACACTGCCCCCTGGCGTTCCTGTGTGTACTGCACCTCGAGTAAATCCCTTTTACAGTTTCTCTGGTTTGGTCTTCTGGAGCTGGGGCTGTTTCCACCACGGATGTGCCGGAACCAGAGTTGGGCAGACGTCCAGTATTTCTCATGTACATATCTACTGATGCCAAATAGGGCTTATAACCTCTGAGGACGTGTACAAGCGACGCACCAAACGCAGGACACAGGACACGCAACACGGCCATGGCGTCCACGTGAACGTGTAGGTAGCAGCAAGCTTCTCTCTATCCTAAGATACAGAACTACACAATGCCAGGAGGGCACACGAGGGAGAGCCGCCATTCAATTCATATCCAGCAGGAAACTGTGAAAGGGGAAAGTGGGAATATGGCCGTCTCCCAGCAGTGCGGTGCGGCGCTGCTCTTTTCCAGAGACAATGAAAACAAATAACAGTGGTGACATTGGGCTTACTCGCACTCAGGGAAATGTCCCTGACGAAGGACAGTCCGTCAAGGAGATATAAAAAGATTTAACTCACTTGCATCACTCTTTCAGGGCAGCACACACACACACACACACACACACACACACACACACACACACACCCTCTCTCGCA
>JAMWET010001456.1:0-35000 GCA_024036415.1 Prochilodus magdalenae | reverse complement strand
CCTACAGAAGTCTGTCTCTCGGTATGGAGTCAGGCGGCCATGTTGCCAGACGTCGCGGTATGGAGCTGTAGAGCCTCCCAATGGAGTCCTGTGATAATCCATCCCATGCAGCTTCGACATCCTCACACAGTTCCTGCAGATGGTGCGGTAGGGGTGGAGGTGGAGGTGACACCAGGCCTTCTGGACAACAAACCGTTCATCTTGGTGCTGACCACAGTGCCTCCACACACAGATTCGTTGGGCGTCTCCAGCGAGACTAAAGCGGGACTCGTCACTGAAGATGAGCCGCTGCCATTCCGGGTCACTCCATGACAGTCTGGTACGACACCACTGCAGTCTTTGGCGACGGTGACGTGGTGTTAAGGTCAGTCGTCGTAACGGTGCGCATGCACTAATGGACGGCATCGCCGAATGTTCTTCATGCCGCTGGTGTGTGCCTACAGCAGACCACATGACCGGTATGGCAGGCAGTACGTCGATAAGACCATCCTGCTTGCTGGATAACAGGAAATGCAGACGGCACATTCCTGATCTCTCTCTGATCCCTCCATCTTTGTTCTGACCGCCCCTCTCTGCTGACCATCGAGTGGTCTGTATTCTTATAATTCGTATTTTTAAAATATAAAACAACATCAAGACTCGGCATCTGTGTATCGACATGGACACGCGAAACATTGCAACATCATGCCGTATCCATTTCCCCTCCCACGCATATTCGCCAACGCCCCACCCATACTTGGCACCCACCGACTGCTTCAGCGGCTCGGCCCTCTGCGCCGTCTTCTGAACACGTACTATCAAACTTCATGTGCTGCAGCCACTTCGTGCCAGAGAAGGGCGACCGCGCAGGACCTCCAGGATTTGAGGCTTTGGGCCTGTAGGTGCTGAGGATGTTTGGGGGCTATGGCTGAAATGTGAAACAGCAGGCCGCCGCTTTGGCTCCAGTGCACGCCTCGAATGCAGGATGGCCGCGCAGAGCCTGACCCACTTGCCAGTTAAAACGACTAAAGACAGCAAACAGATGTTCCGCTGCAAGCTGGGCCGAGAAGTGGGAGGACAAACTTGTCATGGACGCTAATGAAGAACATGTGGTTACGGCTCGGCCAGGATTATCTGCATTATTCACCAAAGAAAGAGGAATATTATTGATTATTATTGATTATTGAACTTCAGCTTCTTAATTTGGGAGCCATTTTTCAAGTTTACAGCCTCTGGTTTCTTCACCGTGGCAGCGAATGGAACCAGGGGTCACCATGTGTACAACACAGATCAGTTCCTGGACGTCCATCATGCCAGTTAGTCACATTCGCAGCCCTGGGAACATGAATATTGACATGTTGGAATTCAGGGATGGGAAAATTCTGTTCCTCAGCAGGATGATGAGCAAAAGGCAAACCCTGGTACCTCAGCAGCTCAGTGTAGACACGGTGGCTCGCAGTGACGTTCACAAGGACGGGCCATCTTCAATGACGAGTCCCGCTTTTGTCTTGGTGGAGACGAGACAATTCCGTGTGTGAAGGTAACCGTGGTGACACGTCGCATGTCCAGAAGGCCTGGTGTTACTCCACCTCCATCCCTACCGCACCTTCTGCAGGAACTGTGTGAGGATATTCAAGCATGGGATGGCTTATTATGCCGAGACGTCTGGTGTGTAGCGTTAGCAAACATGGCCGCCCAACGCCATACTGAGAGACTCTACTTCTGTATGTGTAGCTCAGTAAATATTGATCATATCAGTCTACATTTATCATCAGTTATTGATCCTGGTGACCTTTATCCTCCTTCCCAACACCACTGCACTCCCACACCTCCTTCTGGGTGCAGCTCTTCTTTTGACGATGAGTGTAAAATGAACAAATGAATAAAATATACATTATGAGTTGGTGGAATTCCCCTTCAGTCAGTCAATCTCCGACATTCTTTGGTGAATAGACCGCCATATTCATGGATCAGTTACTATAGTCACTAGTACGAAAATAAGAGCTTTTTTTACAAACGTACACGTAGCGAACTGCTACTCAGCTGAAGATATATGCAGGGATAAAGAGAAAAGCAAAACACTTCCAGGTTTAAAAAGCAATAAGAATAAATAACAGAGCGTGAGAGCGCTGGTGTCCTGGTTTAGATGAAGCAGCTCTGGTTTATTTCTCCACTGGAAAGGCCTTTCGGTTGGGCCTGGCCTTGTCCGTCATTGACATTCATTCAGCCTGGCTGCCGTAGCGGGCCTGCCAGAGCCCGGGCGGACCTCCCCACCAAACCTCAATCAGAGTGGAGTGAGATTACACAAGGATGGTCGGTTTAATCAAGCTAAACGGCAGCGCGGGAGGAAATGACAAGAACTCCTAATTCCGAAGAAGTGCGTATTTACACCATCCACGAGGACCGCGTTCCCGATGCCCGGCTGTTTTGAGGTTCAGGATGAAAGCAGGCTGGAGGGACTTTCATGCCCTGGCAGCTCCGCTGAAACAGTGCGGACTCGGTGTTTATTTTTCCGTCAGCTTATCTGAGGGAGTGCAGATGATCCCTGGCATTTTGTTTTAAGGGAGAGCGTGAGCTTCTGGGAGAACCTCCCTGAAACGCTAATACATAACTGAGAGATTACACAGCAGGCCCGAGAGCTCTGCTGTCACTGACCGCAAGGCCTTCAGAGTCCTAAAGGAAAGAATGCACCCCAGAAAAACGCTAACGCAGCGAGCGATGAGTAATGCAGACCGGTCAGCACGGCCACATCTGTATAAGCTAACGGGCTGACGTTCAGTGAGAGCTTGTTCTTAATCTTGTGTTCAGAACTCTGGATGATGGCTACCAGTTCTGGCACCTCTGGAGAGTTCACTTCCGGTTCCTTACTGGTTTGCACTGGAGTGGCTAGCAGGCTAATGCTACTGGTTTTCCTCAGAGTAAGAACAGGGCAATTCTACCACTGTGCTGGCAAACGGTGGCAATAAAACGAGCTTCAGGAATAAGGATAAACCACAGGACGAGAGACTCTGAATACTGAACGCTGTTTTTCACAGTGTTCATTTGCCACTTTTTCACCAGTGCACAAATCAAGCAGGCTAAATCCCAGATAGTAAGCGAATGTTGGCCACATCTGGCAAAGATATGGCACTGCTGGTTCACTGTCAAATCTACTGTAAGCCAAAGACGGCCCTCATGCATTTGGCCCACGTATCCTAAAACAGATCTGGTCCACTTGTGGCACAGATACAGCAGAGTTGCCTACTTCTTCCTGAGACGTGGTCCTAATCTGGCATGTATGTGGCCCACACGGTCCACCCAAGTGCCGTCAACCCATCTGGGAAACAGGCCGGATGAAAATGGGAATGTGGGCCAGATTTGGGCCGGAATGGTCTTGCACTCTGGGATGCATTTTTGCCTTGGTTTTAAAGAAAAGACCATTTTTAAACTGCAGTTTAAACACACTTACTGAACACGGAACAGCTTAGCATCCCAGCAGACACACCAACACAATCCCAGCAGAGAGGCCAACACCATCCCAGCAGAGAGGCCAACGCCATCCCAGCAGAGACGCCAACGCCATCCCAGCAGAGGCCAACACCATCCCAGCAGACGAACCAATACCATCCCAGCAGAGAGGCCAACACAATTCGAGCAGACGAACCAACACCATCCCAGCAGAGACGCCAACACCATCCCAGCAGAGAGGCCAACACCATCCCAGCAGAGAGGCCAACACCATCCCAGCAGACGAACCAACACCATCCCAGCAGAGAGGCCAACACCATCCCAGCAGACGAACCAACACCATCCCAGCAGAGAGGCCAACACCATCCCAGCAGAGAGGCCAACACCATCCCAGCAGAGACGCCAACACCATCCCAGCAGAGACGCCAACACCATCCCAGCAGACGAACCAACACCATCCCAGCAGACGAACCAACACCATCCCAGCAGAGAGGCCAACACCATCCCAGCAGACGAACCAACACCATCCCAGCAGAGAGGCCAACACCATCCCAGCAGAGAGGCCAACACCATCCCAGCAGAGAGGCCAACACCATCCCAGCAGAGAGGCCAACACCATCCCAGCAGAGAGGCCAAAACACCATCCCAGCAGAGAGGCCAACACCATCCCAGCAGACACGCCAACACCATCCCAGCAGACACGCCAACACCATCCCAGCAGACGAACCAACACCATCCCAGCAGACGAACCAACACCATCCCAGCAGACGAACCAACACCATCCCAGCAGACGAACCAACACCATCCCAGCAGAGAGGCCAACACCATCCCAGCAGAGAGGCCAACACCATCCCAGCAGACACGCCAACACCATCCCAGCAGAGAGGCCAACACCATCCCAGCAGACACGCCAACACCATCCCAGCAGACACGCCAACACCATCCCAGCAGACACGCCAACACCATCCCAGCAGACACGCCAACACTATCCCAGCAGAGAGGCCAACGCCATCCCAGTATACACGCCAACACCATCCCAGCAGAGAGGCCAACACCATCCCAGCAGACACGCCAACACCATCCCAGCATACACGCCAACACCATCCCAGCAGAGAGGCCAACACCATCCCAGCAGACACGCCAACACCATCCCAGCAGAGAGGCCAACACCATCCCAGCAGACACACTAACAAAGGACAATATGACTTGTGCAGAAAATACAGCGTTAAAGTGGGAAACAGCCTGGAGCGATTGGTGCTAGCCCTGAAGCTAACGAGTAAAGGATCCACTCTGGTTCCCCTCTACAACTGGGTTTAATACATTTGACTAAGAACTTTATAGTGTTCAGTCGAGAGTGTGTACTAATAAGCACCATGGTCATCATGACCACATCTGCACAGTCCTCAATCTGTAGATAGCATCACGTGCACCACCACCAACGAGCCCTCTGCTAGTCTTGCTTCATTAATAGCAATAACAACAACTTTAGCAGGTTTAGATCGAGATACCAGACAAGTAAAAGCTAAAGAGGCCCAGGTACCACGATGCGCTCTGCAGAACACTAAAGCTAACACGCTTGTTTTCCTGTCAACACTAGCAGCTCGAGCGCGGTAGGATGGGAGTAGCCCATTTGCGTGAACTACATTTGACCTGCCGGAGGCAGCGACAGCAGGGCGGCTCGTATCTCTGGCCCTCGATGCGTAGTGGTGCAGCCTTGTCTTTAATTCAGACTGAAGTGTTGCTGTATCTCCCTCCTGCCCCGCCCCGCCCCGCTCCTCTCCTCTCCTCTCCTCTCCCGGCCAAACATGCCTGGCATTCTAAAGGAGCCAGCGTACATTCCACACATGCCTCAGGGGGAGGGAGGAGTTGTGGGGGGATTTCCGGCTGCTTCTGTAGAAGGACACCAGAGATGAGATAGAAAGCGGGGGAAGAAAAGGCAAGAAACAAGAGGCACTTTCTGCTGAAGTGTCGGAGAAAAGAGAGTGTAAGTGTGCGGTACGAGAGGAAAAGACGGAGGGAGGGAGATCTGAGTGCAAACAGACACATACAGACGCTCATACTTTTTTATTTATTCGTTTATATGAAAGCTAGCAGGCTAGTTATTGAAAAGAAGACAGGAATGGAAAGAAGACATGCACACACAGCCACACACAGCCACACACACACACACACACACACACACACACACACACACACACACACACACACACACACACACACACACACACACACACACACACCACATCTGAAGAAAGAGAAAGCTGACTGACAGGCTGGGAGGCCAAGCTCAAGTGACCTGTTGTTAATCTGGGTCACATGGAGGCAGCAGTGGAGCCACATTAGCCGCCACGGGCTAACGACACTAGCCTGCAGCACACTCGCTGAGTCACACAAGCACCCGTGCAGCGGCTGTAAAGGAAAGAAAGAAAAAGGAAACAACACATCCGAAGTGACACGGCAGTTTTAGGCCTTAATCGCACAGAGCCACAACAGGCGAGCAGGAGGCTACATGCTCACTACGCGGCTCACAGGTGTGCTAACGCTGAGCTGCTAGCGCAGGACTGCATGAACAAAAACAAAAACAGAACATAGCTGACACTAAACGACAGACACCTGGAGACAGCAATCCGTCGGCTGGTCAGAATATCAGAGACAGAGCACTTGTGGCGCTCAACACGGCCTGTAACCGAACTGGCATACTACATACCACTAACATACCAAACCTGCCTAATGTAGTGTGTAGCATGTGAGCAAACTGAAGATCTGTAGGTCACTGAAGATCCCTGGATGGTGTTCTACTCCAGTATACAGGTGGAGCTAACTTCATGGTGTACCGCACCCCATCATGCACCAAGACCTCAGCAGCTCTTGGCCTGATTCAGCCAGAGAAAATGGCGGCGGGTAACACTAGGGGGCAAAACACAGCCCACTCTGAGGTAAATGTGGGTGTAGTGTAGGCAGCTAACAGCTAGGCTAATCGTATCTCAGGTGAACTGAGCAGCGTTAGCAGCAGCTAGCTCTAAACAGTGGGTACAGTAATAACAGCTCTGAGGTAAATGTGGGTGTAGTGATTGTAGTGGGGCGTGTGTTCATCAGAATGAGCCTCAGAAAGTTAAATATACAGGTCTGAAGATTAATAAAAGATGAACTCACTTTAGAGGTTCAGTTTTAGAGTGAAATAGCCGAGGGGAGCTAACAGCTAGGCTAACCGTATCTCAGGTGAACTGAGCAGCGTTAGCAGCAGCTAGCTCTAAACAGTGGATACAGTAATAACAGCTCTGAGGTAAATGTGAGGTAACTTGTCATGTGACTGTATTAGTATACTACACTGTAGGTCAGAACCTGTTACTGTACTCTATACCACACACAGGGGGTGTATACATACTAGTGCACAGCACATACTACTGTAGCGTGCAGTGTGCGGTACAGTAGTGTCAAATACAGCCATGGTGTCTGTTTACAGAGAAAGTCCCGCCCTTCTAGAAAAAGAGCCAATCAGCACACTTGTTACACTGAGGGTCAATATAACAACTGGAAACAACTGCCTACCATCGTTTCCAAGATGGCCGCCAAGTAAACAGACTTTCCTATAAGGGCTTTGCTAGTATCCAGTACTATCCAGACAATATAGCAGTAACAAATGAAATTTACACACAATTTAATTCAAAATTCAATTTATTCCATAATTAAAAGGTTGAAATGTAAACGAGAGTCATTCTGAGTGGTTTGGTCTAAAATGCTCCACACTAGCGAAGCTTACAGAATCAGAACTGTTCACAGTGGTGGTGAATGGAACCAGACGTCCACCTCAGAAATATGGTTATTAGGCTCATACACCGCCTGATTAAGACTTTGTTGGGCAGTAGTGTCTAGAAGACCATTGTAGTCCAATCTACCATGAAACAGTCTCAATACAATCTCTTATTTTTTTAAGGTTATCACTATACGACCATCAGCAGTATTACTTATGGCACGTGTGGGTTCACTGGTGGTTTAGATAGCCACTACAAGGTGTTTGTCCACAGCGCGGTACCGACTTGACCCTGGTACCATTTTTGTCATCACGTACAAGCAAGCTAGGCTAAACACACAGCACAGTCCAAACACACATGCTAACGATAGCTACCGCTGTCTCCCATCCAGTATCACTATTCCAGCCAGATCCACTTCAAGGTGGTACTCTATGGCTATGTATGTGCGGTAGACATCACGAACCCTGGTCCCCATCATCACCACTGTAAGAAATCAGAGTGGATGAGTATCTCTAGAACGGACCGTTCCACATCCAACCACTCTGCCGGACTTCACATAGATCCCGACCCTTGGAGTACACAGGAGTACAGAGACCTCAGTAGTGTTCCCCTTCAGCAGGCTTCAATGTTCACGTGCTAGCTAAACTCAGGACAGGCTCTGCGCCCTCACCTCAACACTGACGTCCCGGCAGTTCTGGAAAACAGAGCACCACCCCAGCCAAAGCCTGTCCGGGCCTAACACTCACTGTTTTGTCCCAAACGGCTCCGTGTTTAGTGTTAAACTCAACTGCTGGGCGCACACCCGGAGAGCGGGCACACGGGCAAAACAAAGCAGGCCTTCAAACATGGAAACTTCTTACTAATGACATCTAAACACAAACAGAGACGGAGGAGCTGGAGGGAGGACCGGACCAGTGAACTCAGGAGTAATGTGTTACACAGAGTTTACTTTCAACTCCACATACAAATCTGTACATGATGATATTTAAACCATCTGGACCTGTTACAGTCCTGTAGCGCCTGATCCGCACTGCCCGCATCCACCAGTTACACATGGGTTACATACTGGGGACAATACCTGTCTGTGTTCCCAGTACTGAGTCGATGTAAGCAGAGAATTTTTTTTTTTTTATTATATTCAGTTCATATTAACATTTATATTATTCAGTTCAGTCTTTTTATTGTGTGGGTGCATGTATAGACATCACAACCACTGTATAGACACCAGAGTGGGTGAGTTTCTCCAGAAGGGAGCATTCCACACCAAGCCACTCTGGCTGATTTAGCGACTCCTGGATTACACAGGAATTTTGGGATACCAGTGAGGTTCCCCCTTCAGCAGGAAGTACGCTGTTCTCGTGCTAGCTAAACCCATCATCATACATGAGAATGAATAAATGGTAACAGACTGAACCATAACTTAAACGGTTCTTCTTCAAAGCACTGCACAGTATCGGAAACTTGGAATATCGTGAAATCATGTTTAGACACTGTAGTGCTTCTCAAAAATACGGTTTTGATTGTTAGTCGTTTAGACTCTGAGATTTGTGGCAGATGGTGGTTCGTTTTGTGTTTAAACCCCTGATTGACAGGCTCCACCACTCCGATGTAAACTAACAATGCAAGGGTGCAGTGCTAACGTTAGCATTAGCAAAGCTACACACACGATGGCATGTTTTACATTCAGTGTCCTTCGTAACTCCTGTGCCATGATACGTATGGGATCCTCAGGGTCTTGCCAACACACAGCCCTTGCGGTAGGGACTACAACCAAGCTGTACAGGGTTCTGGCACTACTAGCGCACTGAGCCGCTGTTTCAGTATCATACAGGTTATTTCTGCTCTGTTCTGTACGTTTATACGCATGTACCAAGGCCAAACCCGCCCACACTCAAAAGCACCTGGTCAGTAAAGTCATTTCAGAAGATACAGGGCAGCACCCAGCTACCGTTTGAACTCCAGTAGGAAGTGGTGGATCTCCAGTTCAGGTTTCGACTTGCACGGACCACCATTAGCGGTAGATTAGCTTTCCCTCCTGGATGTGTATTCAGCATTACTGTTAACTCCTGAGGGCATCCGTCAGCGTCTGCTGATTAACACATCAGCCATGTGACTTGTGGCATTCCAACAGTGGGAATGCTGTACAGCATTTTGGCTTCCTGCATTCTCCATGCGTCAGACGAACCAGGGTGACACTGTTGTTGTTGTTTAAGGGACTAGTGGCTTCATCCTGTTTGTAATCGCATTCGGAACACCGATCGTCCCTCTCAGAGGCCGATATCCTTCAGTATTCCCACATTTGTGTAGGTCAGTGCTGTATTCCAAACAAGTTAAACAGCCTGTGCCTTTAAAGACTGCTGCATGCAAATGAGCCGTGTCCTGATCGGCTTCCCTGCGTTACGGCTTGTTCAGAAAGCAGTCCAGGAAGGAACGCTCCAGTGCGGATGAGGGTACTCTGCTGGGAGCTGGACAGTAATATATGTAAATTGGCTTTAATTGGGCGATACTGAGATATTTCACGAAACGGCGCGCTATTTGTGTCGGGCTACATTAAAACACAGGACTATTAAAAACACTGTCAACACCATCGCTATTATTCAACGTTCCTGCTCACTGCGTTGAGCTACATCCGGCTAATCATGACTCAGTTCCAATCAGTGATCTATAAGTACTGGCCATATATGAATAATAATGCATAAGGCTATTAAACCTAAACATACACATGTATACATATATACATATATAAACATACATATATACATATACATATATATATATATATATATATATATATATATATATATATATATATATATATATATATATATATACACACACACACACACACACACACACACACATATACATATATATAAGACAACCAGTTGTGGGCAATATGACTCTCTCTCTCATATATATGTATGTATGTATGTATGTATGTATGTATATATATATATATATATATATATATATATATATATAGAGACATACACACACACACACACACACACACACACACACACACACATATATATATATATATATATATATATACACACACACACACATATACACACACACACACATATATATATATATATATATATATATATATATATATATATATATATATATATATATATATATATATATATATGAGAGAGTGACAGTCATATTGCCCACAACTGGTTGTCTTAGCACTCACTGGGTGAAAGACAGGACACAACCTAGATGGGTCACCAGCCAATCACAGGGAAGACACGCACCTCCAACCAGCCTATAACTGCCGGAGGAGACCGGAGCACACGGAGCAAACCCAAGCAGCCATGGGGAAAACATGCAAACTCCATAGACACTCCAAGGAAATGGAACGACATGAGCTTTTAGGAGAACCATCCACTGCAAGGTTCCTCAGGGAAGCAAGAGTGGTGCTGCAACAGCTTCACCCCGGTTTCTGGTTGTGCACCTGATTGTTTACGGTGGGCCTTGTGTGGAACCCTGCGCGTCTTTCAGCTGACCCTCGACCCAACACACGCTGACATGTGACTCCATGTGGTTCGCTAGAGGAACAAGATCCTAGAGGACACGACGGCGGCTCTATAAACGCAAGGCAGCGCCTGCAGACCAAGAGCGATGCCTCCTCGCGAGCAGCCCGGCGCGGCCCTGATGCTGGTGTTGCAGGCAGCCTAGTTCTACAACAAGGTTTTGAGGTTAGAGCTGAGGAAGCCGTGAAGGGCGGGGTGATACCAACTAACCGTGATGGGGAAATCACTGAACAGGGCCTGAACGCAACGAGGCTGACGCCGGGCTCACCAGCGCCGAGCATGGAAGCAGTTAGCGTGCTTATTGTGAAAGGTCTGGCGCTTTTATTTTGTTTTTCCTCACCAGCTAAAATAAATAAGAAACAACAGCGAACGGCTAATACAGTTACGGAATCTGGGTCAATGTGAACCAGCGTAGCATCAAAGAGCAGCAGCAGGCCTGCGCTCACTTCTCCGCGCTGTAGAGGTCTCCAAACACAGTTTCCAGCCCTGGGTTCTGTAATCAGTGGTAGTAAATTGAGATGAGTGTTGATTTAAGCGATGGGCCAGTTCGCCTCAGATCCACCAGGAATAACAAAATCCAGGACCGGAAACTGGATTCCAGGTCCAGGTTTAAAGGCCTCTGCTGTAGCGGAATCATCTATCCAGGCGCGATCGCATGAGCTACGTGCCGTTGTTCCGATGTGTCATATTGATCGGTTCCATGTGGTGGGTGGTAACGGTGTTCAGGGAGGGTCTGGTTGCTCCATGTACTCTTCACCAAAGGAAAGTTGCTCAAGTAGCGGCACCCAGCAGGAATCAAGCCACAGGAATGAAACTTGGTGGGGTTGGTTTAACGCAGTGAGACAGGCCAATGATTCAAGTTTCACGCTCGGCTGTGGCATAAGCAGGGACGGGCCTTAACGGCGTACCTGACTGACCCAACAGTCACGACTGTGGACGTTCAGCCAGCAGTGGTGTCCTCCATGAGTCATCCCATTGGGAGACGGCTGCACCAGCAGGACTACATGCACACAGACCGTTACCACGACTGTCCTTAGCACCACGTCACCGTCACGTCACCGTCACCAAAGACTGGACTGGTGTTGTCCCATGGTAGCGGGTCATCTTCAGTGACGAGTCCCGCTTTAGTCTTGGTGGAGACGACCAACGAATCCTGTGTGGAGGCACCATGGTCAGAAGGCCTGGTGTCGCTCCACCTCCACCCCTACCGCACCATCTGCAGGAACTGTGTGAGGATGTTCAAGCTGCATGGGATGGATTATCACAGGACACCATTAGGAACCTCTACACCTCCATACCGAGACGCCTAGCATGTAGCGTTAGCACCATACCGAGAGACACTACGTCTGTATGTGTAGCTCAATAAATATTGATCACATCAGTCTACATGTATCATCAGTTATTGATCCTGGTCACCTTTATCTTCCTTCCCAACACCACTGCACCCCCACACATCCTTCTGGGTGCAGCCCTTCTTTGACAATGGGTACTTAAAAGTGAGGTTATGCTGCCTAACACTTCCTGATGTAGCAAAATATGTGCACTCCTCCTCCAGCATATGGCCGAAATATCATAAACACTCAGCCATCGGGATGCCTCGTCGGCCAAAGCAAGCAGCGCGGAGTTGCTCCACTAACCTAACCGCCCTCCCTCCCAACCCATCCGTATTCTCACCATCCCTGTTTTCCCCAGCTGAGTGAATGAAAGCACTTCCTGCAGCTATTGCCCTCCCCCCCACACACACACCCCCCCAGCCCCTCTCTCTCCCTCTCCGCGGAGGGGCGGGCTGAAGGGTTTTGGCACAGGCTGAGCCGTGAGACAGTAGCAGACTGCTTGCCAAGAACAGAAAGGCCACACTGCATCTGAATGACCAGAGAGAGCCGGGAGTGGAGAGGCAGCCTTTAACCCGGACTCCCCCTCAGCCCCCCCACCCCCCCACCATCCCTACAACCTCCCTCCCTTCTACCCCGTTTAGGGCCCCTCTGTCCATTCCAGCAACAGCGCATTCAGGCTTTTCAGTTTGACGATAATGGAGCGAGATCCGGAACAAGGCCGGGGTCCAAGCACCATAAGTTGGCCGCGGCGGCTTTGTGGCCGTGTCATGCGCGTCCGTGGGAGCAGAGGATGCTGCCATGTTTTATTACCCGCGACGAGAAAGCGAGGGAGCGAGGAGAAGCGGAGGGGGAGAAACATGCTTGAGTTAAAGGGTTGGAAAGTTTCTGCACCGTTAAGCGACACGAGACGTGAAGAGTGGTCTCAACACTGTCGAACTTCCGGAAGGTCCCATTCAATCCAGTCCCCTGTTATACCTCCACAAGCACCCATAACAGCTTTGAGTTTCTGGGTGGAGGCCACATCATTGTTCAGCCACTCCTCCACCAAAGAATTGGTCAGTTGGGTCAGATTTGGTAGATGCCTTCTCTGGCACAGTTCCGACTTTCCTAAGAATTCCCTGTAGACTGGGATTTTAGCCATTGCCGGTAGGCCCATATGACCAAACGCTTCCTTCACACTATGGTCTTTGGCTTTTGTCTTAGTGGAGACAACCAACAAACCCATGTGTGAAGGCACCGTGGTCAGAAGGCCTGGTGTCACTCCACCTTCACCCCTACCGCACCATCGGCAGGAGCAGGGTGAGCTACATGGGATGGGTTATCACAGGACACCATCAGGAACCTCAACCTCTACAACTGAGACACTACTTCTGTAGGTGTAGCTCACCGGCCCACTACAAACTACTGCCTCCTTCTGAGCCCAAGCCCATAGACCACTAGGAGGTGCTTCATGGCCTGCGGGTTGAGAAACCCAGCTCTAGGAGAGGATGAAAGAGAGACTGAAAATGATGCAAGAATGAAAGTAAAGGTGAATTAGGACCATAACACAAACAAGCCTAGGACTGTAAGCCGCTCAGTGCCTCCTAACGCTCGCCCGTGGCTCAGAACATGCCGCCTGGTATCAGAGACATGATGTTTTATGATGGTTTTATGAGCAGTGCTTTGGCTGGACCGTATGTTTTATTGTCCTGGGTGGGGAGAAACATGCAGGGCGTCCTAAGACAAACACGACCCAAAAAAACCGAGACCAGTTCCAGCACCATAAACAGGGCCGTTGGGTTTGGACAGTAAACAGGACGCCTGGTTCCATTCACCGCCGCTGTACCGAACCCAGAGAGCCTCTGCTACGAGCTATTACACTACTATCGAATCACTCCGAGACACAGTTCACTCTCGGTTTACTCGGTTTGATGGCTGAATTGTGTAGAAAGTTTGAGAAAAGAATCAGTGAGTGGTGCTTAAACAAAGTCCACGGTGAGCGCTACCACGTGTGTCCGCTGTCAGGAGTGCGTTCAGCCCCGGGAGTCTGAACACGGAGGACTACGTTCATGCAGGGACGTGGTTAAATATTTACGTTTGAGTTAGCAGCCTGAACCATCGCTGTCTAGACCTGAACCGTGCTCACACTGAGCAAGATCTACAGCAGAACCAAGGCACAGGTGATCAGCAGACAGGGCAACGTGTTAACCCTTCGAAGGGTGACCCAGGTACACCACCGGCCAACAGTGGGCAGAGATCACTGGTCTATCAAAGCTGCGGGAACGCTTTTCAACTGTAGAGCTGAATATCATTATCATTATTATTACTACTACTACTACTACTACTACTACTACTAATAATAATAATAATAATAATAATACTGCTTGTTCTGCTTCCTAATATTCTCTCCAACAATAAATTAATTAAATATAAATTATAACACACGTGATATATATAATAATATATAGATAATAGATCATATATACAAAATAAAAACATTGTTTTGTGTTATTACTCTTATAACCACTTTATTTATTCTGCTTTCCATAAACTTAATTTGAAAACATGCCAAGTTGAACCCTGTCCAATCTGGCAACCCTGAACACGTTTCAGTCTACCCGGGTCAGTGAAGGGTGGAGTATCATGTTCAGTGTGCTGACCAGACAGACCTTGTAGAGCCTCATGTATATCATAGAATCAGAAATACTCTATTAATAATAATAATAATAATAATAATAATAATAATAATATTCACACAGCTACACTGATTTAGGTCAACGCTGCACAATCTCTGCTGCTCTAACTCTTGTCAAACAGCCCTAATTCCAATACTCCAGTACTTCATGTTCTTTAAGTACCAACAACATCCACGTTCACATGCTGGCCGACAATAATCCAACTAACAGCTCATTCAGATTACACCGCATCCGCGTACACACCGAGGCCATCCCGACTCCAGGCTCTACCCTACTGACTGAGGTAAGTGATGGAGAAACAACAGGCATGTAAACAGCTGGATCTGATTATATTCCCGATGGGAAAGTCTGAAACTGGTCTGCGGAGGGGACGAAGTTCATCCTCTGGACCATGAAAGTCTTAAAACGAGTTCTCAGGATGGGCGGGGGGCCGTGGCGCTCGACCTGACGAGCTGTTCGGAGGAGTGCATGAGGAGCTAATACAGAGTGGTGTCCATCTTACGTGTCATGCAGGACATGACGTCTCCCAAGACAACGTGAAGTACACTTTCCCGAGTCGGCCATCATCCAGATGCGCCAACTGGAAGCTCAGGTACCTCAACACTCTGACCGGACGCACCCGGTGGTCTTGCTAACGCCTATGCAGGGAGGTCCTCTATGTGTCATTCCGGGTCTGATTACTTGTGGCACGCATGTGAATGAGGATTAGTGTCAGACTGCTGAGTAGAGTGGCACATAAACTCCCATAATCGGAATAAACGCAATCGGATTGGGAAAAACCTCTGCAGGGAATCAAGGCTAACGTCCAGCCCATACTGATAAAGGCAAACTGGGGCAGAAATCACCAAGCTCATCATAAACACGCCCATCGACCTTCCCACTCCCAGCTAACTTCCAGGCCTGCGGTGCATGCAAGTCCTAGAATTCCTCAACACGTGATTCCTGAATTTGTGGCATTCTTTAAACAGCCTTCATGCCACTGTTACATCACAGACGGCTCTCTCGGCTCTGTGGCATTCCGGCTCCCTCGAGACGGCACACGGAGGCCAGAGAGCAGAAGCGGGGATTAGAGCCGAGGGAAGGCAGGCCCTGAGGTTTTCACCGCGGGTCATGTTGCCTTTCGCCGGCCCTCCCGAAGCCGGGGGAGCCATCTTTAAACCTCGGCTAAGCATTAACTGTCTGCCGGGCGATCGGGGAGATCGGTTCTCCGGCGGAGCGCGACACAACCGCACACCTACAGCAGAGGCGCACCAGTCCGGAGTTAGCAGGGATCACAGAAAAGAGGATTTCACAACGGAGGATCTGGCAGTTAGCCTAAAGGCCGAAACTCGGGACTATCCGAGAGAGGAAGCCGGAGAGGAGCATCATGTGCATCGTGTTTGGAGGACCATAGCACCAGCTGAGGCTAGCGCTAGCACACACCCACAGCTGATGATAGCTAGAACGTGCTCTCAAAGCTTCTTGCTCAGCTGCCTGTCAACCAATCGGATGGACAACATGACAGCACATACAGGGGAAGGCAAAGATTTCAAGACCCCCGTCCCCACCCCAAACGTTTGGTCCGTATCCGGAAGTGTAAACAAGTTAGCACCCCCTCCAAACTGGTCAAACTTCAATACGGAATATGGAAACGCTCCAGCATGATTCCCAATAACCGAGTGAATTCCGCCTGTTCCAATGTGCCCTCTGCAGAGGTCGTGCACTTTCACTCCCAGGCTTCTCCGCACACCTTCACAAGCAATGTAAACCAGAGCCAGTCAACAAGAGCCTGGATCATAAACCCTGTCAGGCGCACTCAGGCCAGGCTGAAACCAAACCCCGGCTCTGTTTACGAGCTCAGCATTCCAGCACACAGACAGCTCTGTCGCACACGTCCTGTGACAGGCCGGCCGTTTACACTGGTGACCCAAACTCTGCCTGGAGCATGACGCGGTGTTGCGTGACTGGACGACTGTCCATGACCGTCCCTGGCTGAGGTCAGCGTGTGTACAGTAAACCCCAGAGCCCTCCAACGCACATGACAAAGCCCTTCGGTAAACACAGCAGTGGTCAAGCAGGTTCCGACCAACCGGAGCTCAGGCCTGCCGGCGACCTGTTCCATGAATTAACCCATACCCAGCTCGGAAAGCCTTTATAAAGCACTAGGTACCATGGGTACGTGATTCCGGAGGTGTCCTAGGGTGGGAAAAACAAGGAAGAGTGCAGGTTCCCAATCCTGGAGTCTCTGTTATACACACAGCTCCTTAGATGCCGACAAACGGCACAATTCCACATCAAATTCCCAATAGGAATTTAAACACATCTCATTTGTTACACTACGGAATTATCACTTCCCTGCCGAACTATCCCCAGTCTGGGAGCAGCACAGCCAGCAGAGCAGGGCTGCCCGGGGCAGTGGCGGGTTAAGCGCCCTGCACAGGGGCACAGGTATTCCCAGTCCGGCCAGGGGTTTGAACTCACGACCTTCCGGTTGCTGGCTCACCTCACCTGCGGCTGAAAGAAGGCTCCGGCACAACCGATCCAACTGGTCAGCTAATCCACAAGCCATTCCTGAGCTGACGAGGGAATGCTAGACTAAGTTTGTGCGGGGGGGGGTCATTGGGAACCACTGGGACTCAATGGGCTCTACATGGAGCCAATCAGTGACCTATGCATGACCTCAAGGCCACTGAGCTTGTGATGCAAACTTAAAGACATGGAGTCACCTTCAATACTGCTACTGGCTGTCTTAGACTGGGAAAACCTGGAAAACCTGGAAAATCTGGAAAACCTACACCCACTCGGACCCCCAACAAAGCGCCTCAGCTTCAAAACGGAAAGCAAGTATAAGCTCCACCCCATTCCTTACCTGCGTAGAAGCGCAGCAGGGACCCCAGCTCCGTGTTCATCCCCTCCTCTTGTACTCTCCAGGGGTCCTTAAATCCCAGTTTGAACAGGAACTCATTCTGGATCTGCAGGGGCCTCTCGTCCCGGGCCAGCCGCCGGGCCGCCTCTCCATGGAGCTGCACATAAAGTGCGGGCGAACTGTCACGATCCTCGGCCTCTGAGGCCTCAGGCCGTGAACCGAGGCGGTCAGAGGGCCCCGGAGAGCCGGGCCCAGATCCAGGCAGAACAGGAGCCGGGCTTAGCGACTCCAGCGTACTTCCGTTCATGTCCGTCCTGTCCGTTATAGCGGCTGGGTCTTGGCTCACAGGGTCGCTGGTATCTCCAGTTGCCGGGCCGTCCAGCTCCAGTTCATCCGAGGAACTCCCGTAGGCATCCGGGCCCTCAAAAGTCGGGCTCAGGGCAGACGCGTCCGTGCCCAGGATCATGTCGTCGCTCAAGGAGTCTCGGTGCTCGGCCAACCGGGACTGTGCAGACCCCAAGCTCTGCACCGACCCCTCGCTGTTGCCGTTGGGCGTCAAAGGGCTGGCCGTGATTGACACTTCGGGAGAGTAGAGGACGAAGTCCTCGGGTTGTCCGTCGCCCTCGTCTTTCTCGAAAAGGAAAAGCTGGAGCCGGTCGCTGTCTGGCCTCAGGTGCTCAAATCGGTTCTGGTCACAGCCCCGGCTGTCCCCCAACACCCGGACCACCGACGCCTGCCTGCCGCCCGTCTGGCCCAGGCGCTTGGCGATCTCGCCCGCCGTGGTCTCCAGCGTGCACAGGACAGGCCTGGGGCTTGACCTGTCCCATGACCGGTCGTGCACGTGCACGGCACCCCGGTGCAGGTCAGCCCGGACCCACTGGCGGTCGGACGTCTGCAGCTGCACGGCGGCGGCCTGCCGGTGTCTCAGCAGGGCCTTCCTGTCCAGGCTGCGCGTGTGCAAAGAGGACGAGGAGGATGAAGATGAGGAAGATGAGGAGGAGGATGAAGAGGGGACCGCGGCCGAGCTCAGCTTGGTGGAGGCCGAGGCGGCCGACAGGTTCCTCTTCAGACGCCGCCTCTTCAGGAGCAGGGAGCTTGAACTGGTGCTGGTGCTGGTGCTAGTGCTTGGACCCACACGGCCGTTTTTGGCAGCCTTCAGGGCGGGTTTGTTCAGCTCGGCGGCCGGAGGAGACCGCTGGCCGCCTTTCAGAGCGTCCATGCGTGCAACCTCGGGCTTCGACTCACCACCACCGCCGCCGCCGCCGCCTCCGCCGTCGTCCACTCCTGGAGCCGCCGAGGGGGCGCCGGGCTTCTTCGGCTTGCTGCTTTCGGTCGTGCTGGATTTCCACACGCCTCCCGTGGAAGAGCCGCCCTCAGCCGGCCTGACTGTTGCCCGCGCACTTTCCATCTCCCCGTGCAGATAAACAACAACAGCAGCAGCAGCAACAAGAAGAAGTAGAGGAGAAGTCGATCCGCTGGTTCTCTCTCGGGTTCAGCTACAAGAGGCGAGCTGTAGTCCGGGCTCCGCCGTCTGAACGGCGTTAGTCAGATCGCTACACATCCAGTCACAGCCGTGTCTTTTCCTCCCCTCCCCAACTCGCCTCGCCTGCCTCGGTAAATGGCTTCGGCTACTTCTGCTGTTGTCAAATCATGGAGACTTAACGGGGCAGCAGCGCTGTGAACTACGCGGAGGGCGGGGCCGCTCAACTCTGTGTGCGGAGGCTCGGGCTGTGCTCCAATTAGCCTAGCACGCTAGCTAAAGCACTTAGCACTAACCTCTCCAGCTGGCTTAGCTTTCTGAGGGGTTTGGGCGCCGCCAGGTGTCGTAGAAGTGTTTTTGTCTTCTCCACCCAGTACCTCGTTATTCCTCCACCACCCCGAAAGTCTAAAATATCACCACCCTGAAAACACTGAGGAGAAATTAGACTGTTAACCCCCCGACCCCGGATATTAGCCAGTTAGCTTTGCTAGCTCAGTTCTTAGCAAGGTGTTCTTAATGCCAGGACTGTTATTGGTTATAGTGGAGACTCTTATTATGTAATCTTTGAATTACTTAACATCTAGATGAGAGAGAGAGTTTTTGGATGGGAAAAAGTTTCTTTGTTTGTTTATTTACTCTACCATTAAACATTGGTGTCCAAAATGATATACTGTTATATATTCGAAAAAACATTTTACATTTTAAGAACCAAATACACAGAAACCAAGACATGAAATAAAGAAATTAGATCAAAAGTAAAAAATGAAAAATAAATTAATTAACATAAAAATTAGTGGAATATGCAAATAAGCTCTATCCAACACTACTGTATTTTAATCTTGTGACTTTTAATGTATTTATTAATGTATTTTTTATTTTTGTTTGATGAGAATAGGAGCAGTTATTAAAATGTTATTATCTTTATTTTAAATGTATTGTACAAGCAACTATAGTTTTATATAAAGCTGCATTTACATACTTTATAATTGAACACACTAAATAAATGAACACTCAAAAAATTAAATAAAAATATAATAACAATAATATATAATAAAATATATATTTCTGTTTTAAAATTTTATAAATAGAAGGAATCAGATTTTAAAACATAATATACAAAGTAATATTATAATATATAAAATTACATTTACATATTTTGGAGTCGAATGCAAAAACAACACAGAGAAGATAAATAATTTAAATGAAATGAATAAAAAATAAAGTTGAAAAACCACTTTAAATTACTTTTAGGACTTTGCTTAAATATAAAGAATGTTTTTATACTTTAATTTCTTCATTTATTTATTCGCAGTTGAATGTGTTTCACAGGAACTAACTTATTCCTTCATGTAACTAAATAAGAGCCCGTAGCTGGTGCCGTGACACCAGCTCGTGGTTTCAGGCTGCTCGGAAGTCGCTGCTAACAAATGTAAACATCACACCCCTGTCTCGGGCCAGCGCTAGTGCACTCCGGCAGTTTAGCCAGGGACCCTCTTTAGGACGCGATGACGCAGATGAGAACGCGTCCGCTGTTGCTCCGCGTGAGAGCAAACATCCGACGCTCTGACGAAACCGCCCAGCTGCATATTCATGAGTTGACGCTGGAAAGGCGCGCCAACGCGGTGCCTTATGGGAAATGTATTCCTCCTCTGACAGGCAGCGAGTACGCTGGTGTTCGAATGAACTACATGTTCCAAGTAGCGTCGCGCAGCGCCGGCAACACTGGGTCGTGAAACATCGCGAGAGTTCCTTTCGTTAAACGCGATGCGCAGTTTCAGTGCGTAGATGTGTTTTTTGTAATTAATTACGTTTGAGAAGTTATATAACGATATTTACGATGTTTGGCGGTGACAGAGAAGCATAAATGTTGCTAAATAAAAAATACGAGAGTGTTTTACAGGCCTGTTTTCTAGCTTCTTGTTCTAATTTCCCCGTTCGAGAAGATGGCGAATTAAAACTTAGCATTATTTTATCAAAATGTTTTTGTTTCCTTATTTCATCGTATCGTTGTTGTTTGTACAGATTTCAACTTATTGACTGAAGTTATGGCCACACTTTGTGGCGTTGTGCGCCATCTAGTGGTAGCTGGGTTTATGAACAACTACCTGAAATTCTACATTAACTTCTGTTTACCGGATGATGATAAAATCATACCACCATTTTTTGGTTATGAACTATTACAGCCTTATTATCTGAAGTGTACAGATTTAAAAGATGTACACTGACAGAAAAAAACAGTCAAACTTTCTGTAAAAACTCAACAAATTCACACATTAATAAACTTAAATAAAAATAAAGATTAAAACCTTAAATATTAAATACCTTTACCATGGTTCATTTGGGCTGAGCCACCTGACCATCACTATTATCCTTAGGATCTTCCAAAAACACCTTAATCATAAAGTTATTTTGTTCAGTATTTTAATTTGTGTCCCATGTTTTACTGTTTAGCCGCATATGATATATACAGGAAGTTGCATCATCTTGTCCTTTTTGGCAGAAGGACTGTGACCAGTGGCCAACTGTGTGAGAATATTCAGCTGCATGGGATGGATTATCACAGGACAACATTAGGAACCTCTACAACTAGCGTTAGCAAACATGGCGGCCAGACGCCATACTGAGACACACTACTTCTATATAAATATTGGCCAGTCAGTCTAAATTTCTCATCATTTATTGTTTCCTTATATCATCATTACATACTGTATACGTCAGAAACATACAGAGTCTCTAATGACATGGTTAACTAATATACTGAGGCTCCAAGTTAAGTTTCTCATCATTTGTGGCCACGTTTTATTGATCACTGACCACCATATCATCTAAATCCCCAACGCAAAACAAAGGTATCAGGTAAATATGATGATTTCGGGATGCGATTAGCATTACGCTAACTGAGAGAAGTCCATTTTCATTACTCGTTAACTCTTATACAAACATAACGAGACAACCCAATTCAAACCCCAGTACTGTAGTGCTACTCCCCTATGGCATAATGCACCTCTGACTTATTTGCGTATCTGTACAGATGTTCATCTCATTCTTTAATATTCTGTGTATAGTAGTATAGTAGTATAGTAGCGCCCCACAGCTGGGGACTGTTGTGGGAGGCCTTGGCCACCCAGAGTGACCATATGTACAAGTTGCTCCTGAGAACCTGTTCGCTCTGCATGACAGCAACGTGTTGCTGTAAGTGAGTTGCTGTTAGCTTAGCACGCGCTGCATGTTGGTTGTGCTTTACTGTATTGGGCTGGTAGTTCATGTGGCTACCATGATGCTTATTGATGACCTAACCTCCCTTGATCCCCCTGTATTCAAGGCGGGTAGGTCATCAATAAGCATCATGGTAGCCACATGAACTACCAGCCCAATACAGTAAAGCACAACCAACATGCAGCGCGTGCTAAGCTAACAGCAACTCACTTACAGCAACACGTTGCTGTCATGCAGAGCGAACAGGTTCTCAGGAGCAACTGATACAATATGGTCACCCTGGATGGCCAAGGCCTCCCACAACAGTCCCCAGCTGTGGGGCGCTACTATAACTACTATATACAGAATATTAAAGAATGAGATGAACATCTGTACAGATACGCAAATAAGTCAGAGGTGCATTATGCCATAGGGGAGTAGCACTACAGTACTGGGGTTTGAATTGGGTTGTCTCGTTATGTTTGTATAAGAGTTAACGAGTAATGAAAATGGACTTCTCTCAGTTAGCGTAATGCTAATCGCATCCCGAAATCATCATATTTACTGATACCCTTTGATTGTTCAGAAATTCAAATAGTTTGGCTGGGGTTGGGGATTTAGATGATATGGTGGTCAGTGATCAATAAAACGTGGCCACAATTGATGAGAAACTTAACTTGGAGCCTCAGTATATTAGTTTCACCATGTCATTAGAGGCTCTGTATGTTTCTGACGTATACAGTATGTAATGATGATATACGGAAACAATAAATGATGAGAAATTTAGACTGACTGGCCAATATTTATATAGAAGTAGTGTGTCTCAGTATGGCGTCTGGCCGCCATGTTTGCTAACGCTAGTTGTAGAGGTTCCTAATGTTGTCCTGTGATAATCCATCCCATGCAGCTGAATATTCTCACACAGTTGGCCACTGGTCACAGTCCTTCTGCCAAAAAGGACAAGATGATGCAACTTCCTGTATATATCATATGCGGCTAAACAGTAAAACATGGGACACAAATTAAAATACTGAACAAAATAACTTTATGATTAAGGTGTTTTTGGAATATCCTAAGGAATATATTTCCTAGTGATGGTCAGGTGGCTCAGCCCAAATGAACTATGGTAAAGGCTTTTAATATTTAAGATTTTAATCTTTATTTTTATTTAGGTTTATTAATGTGTGAATTTTTTGAGTTTTTACAGAAAGTTTGAACTTTTTTTTCTGTCAGTGTACATCTTTTAAATCTGTACACTTCAGATAACAAGGCTGCAATAGTTCATAACCAAAAAATGGTGGTATGATTTTATCATCATCCGGTAAACAGCTTGTACCAAGTTAATGTAGAATTTCAGGTAGTTGTTCATAAACCCAGCCACCACTAGATGGCGCACAACGCCACAAAGTGTGGCCATAACTTCAGTCAATAAGTTGAAATCTGTACAAACAACAACGATACGATGAAATAATTAAGGAACCACAAAAAACATTTTGATAAAATAATGCTAAGTTTTAATTCGATTTCATCTTCTCGAACGGGGAAAAATTAGAAACAAGAAGCTAGAAAACAGGCTCTGTAAAAACACTCTCGTAATTTTTTATTAGCAACATTTATGCTTATCTCTGTCACCGCCAAACACATCGTAAACATCGTTATATAACTTCTCTAAAACGTAATTAATTACAAAAAAACACATTCTACGCACTGAAAATCTGCGCATCGCGTTTAACCGAAAAGGAAACTCTCGCGATGTTTTCACGACCCAGTTTGTCCGCCGGCGCTGCGCGACGATACTTGGAACACATGTAGTTCCATTCGAACACCCAGCGTACTCGCTGCATTGTCAGAGGAGGAATACATTTCCCATAAGGCCACCGCGGTTGGGCGCGCCTTTTCCAGCGTCAAAACTCATGAATATGCAGCTGGTTCGATGTTTCGTCACCAGAGCGTTCGGATGTTTGCTCTCACGCGGAGCAACAGCGGACGCGTTCTCATCTGCGTCATCGCGTCCTAAAGAGGGTCCCTGGCTAAACTGCCGGAGTGCACTAGCGCTGGCCCGAGACAGGGGTGTGATGTTTACATTTGTTAGCAGCGACTTCCGAGCAGCCTGAAACCACGAGCTGGTGTCACGGCACCAGCTACGGACTCTTATTTAGTTACATGAAGGAATAAGTTAGTTCCTGTGAAACACATTCAACTACGAATGAATGAATGAAGAAATTAACGTATAAAGACATTCTTTATATTTAAGCATTTAAGTCCTAAAAGTACTTTAAAGCGGTTCTTCAACTTTATTTTTATTAATTTCATTTAAATTATTTATCTTTTTCTGTGTTGTTTTTGCATTCGACTCCAAAATATGTAAACGTAATTTTATATATTATAATATTACTTTGTATATTATGTTTTAAAATCTGCTTCTAATAACCAAATAACCAAGATTCCTTCTATTTATAAAATTTTAAAACAGAAATATATATATTATTATATATTATTGTTATTATATTTTTATTTAATTTTTTGAGTGTCCATTTATTTAGTGTGTTCAATTATAAAGTATGTAAATGCAGCTTTATATAAAGCTATAGTTGCTTGTACAATACATTTAAAATAAAGATAATAACATTTTAATAACTGCTCCTATTCTCATCAAACAAAAATAAAATAAAAAAATACATTAATAAAAGTACATTAAACGGTCACAAGATTAAAATACAGTAGTGTTGGATAGAGCTTATTTGCATATTCCACTACTTTTTATGTTAATTAATTTATTTTTTCATTTTTTTAACTTTGATCTAATTTCTTTATTTAATGTCTGGTTTCTGTGTATTTGGTTCTTAAAATGTAAAATGTTTTTTTCCGAATATATAACAGTATATCATTTTGGACCACCAATGTTTAATGGTAGAGTAAAATAAACCAAACCAAAGAAACTTTTTCCCCATCCAAAAACTCTCTTCTCTCATCTAGATGTTAAGTAAATTCAAAGATTACATAAATAAGAGTCTCCACTATAACCAATAACAGTTCCTGGCATTAAGAACACCTTGCTAAGAACTGAGCTAGCAAAGCTAAACTGGGCTAATATCCGGGGTCGGGGGCGTTAACAGTCTAATTTCTCCTCAGTGGTTTCAGGGTGGTGATATTTTAGACTTCGGGGTGGTGGAGGAAATAACAAGGTACTGGGTGGAGAAGACAAAAACACTTCTACGACACCTGGCGGCGCCCAAACCCCTCAGAAAGCTAAGCCAGCTGGAGAAGGTTAGTGCTAAGTGCTTTAGCTAGCGTGCTAGGCTAATTGGAGCACAGCCCGAGCCTCCGCACACAGAGTGAGCGGCCCCCGCCCTCCGCGTAGTCACACAGCTGCTGCCCCGTTAAGGTCTCCATGATTTTGACAACAGCAGAAAGTAGCCGAAGCCATTTACCGAGGCGGGCGAGGCGAGTTGGGGAGGGGAGGAAAAAGACACGGCTAGTGACTGGATGGTAGCGATCTGACTAAACGCCGTTCAGACGGCGGAGCCCGGACTACAGCTCGCCTCTTGTAGCTGAAACCGAGAGAGAGAACCAGCGGATCGACTTCTCCTATACTTCTTCTTGTTTGCTGCTGCTGCTGTTGTTGTTTATCTGCACGGGGAGATGGAAAGTGCGCGGGCAACAGTCAGGCCGGCCTGAGGGCGGCTCTTCCACGGGAGGCGTGTGGAAATCCAAGCACGACCGAAAGGCAGCAAGCCGAAGAAGCCCGGCGCCCCCTCGGCGGCTCCAGGAGTGGACGACGGCGGAGGCGGCGGCGGCGGCGGCGGTGGTGGTGGTGAGTCGAAGCCCGAGGTTGCACGCATGGACGCTCTGAAAGGCGGCCAGCGGTCTCCTCCGGCCGCCGAGCTGAACAAACCCGCCCTGAAGGCTGCCAAAAAAACGGCAGCCCGTGTGTGGGTCCAAGCCAAGCACCAGGCACCAGCACCAGTTCAAGCTCCCTGCTCCTGAAGAGGCGGCGTCTTGAAGAGGAACCTGTCGGCCGCCCATCGGCCTCCACCAAGCTGAGCTCGGCCGCGGTCCCCTCTTCATCCTCCTCCTCATCTTCCTCATCTTCATCCTCCTCGTCCTCTTTGCACACGCGCAGCCTGGGACAGGAAAAGGCCCTGCTGAGACACCGGCAGGCCGCCGCGTGCAGCTGCAGGGACGTCCGACCGCCAGTGGGTCCGGGCTGACCTGCACCGGGGTGCCGTGCACGTGCACGACCGGCTCATGGGACAGGTCAAAGCCCCAGGCCTGTCCTGTGCACGCTGGAGACCACGGCGGGCGAGATCGCCAAGCGCCTGGGCCAGACGGGCCGGCAGGCAGGCGTCGGTGGTCCGGGTGTTCGGGGACAGCCGGGGCTGTGACAGAACCGATTTGAGCACCTGAGGCCAGACAGCGACCGGCTCCAGCTTTCCTTTTCGAGAAAGACGAGGGCGAAACGGACAACCCGAGGACTTCGTCCTCTACTCTCCCGAAGTGTCAATCACGGCCCAGCCCTTTGACGCCCAACGGCAACAGCGAGGGGTCGCGTGCAGAGCTTGGGGGTCTGCACAGTCCCGGGTTGGCCGAGCACCGAGGAATCCTTCGAGCGACGAACATGATCCTGGGCACGGACGCGTCTGCCCTGAGCCACGACTTTTGAGGGCCCGCCCGATGCCTACGGGAGTTCCTCGGATGAAACTGGAGCTGGACGGACCCGGCAACTGGAGATACCAGCGACCCACTGTGAGCCAAGACCCCAGCCGCTATAACGGACAGGACGGACATGAACGGAGTACGCTGGAGTCGCTAAGGCCCGGCTCACTGTTCTCTGCCTGGATCTGGGCCCGGCTCTCCGGGGCCCTTGACCGCCCTCGGTTCACGGCCTGAGGCCTCAGAGGCCGAGGATCGTGACAGTTCGCCCGCACTTTATGTGCAGCTCCATGGAGAGGCGGCCCGGCGGCTGGCCGGGGACGAGAGGCCCCTGCAGAATCAGAAGGAGTTCCTGTCAAAATGGATTTAAGGACCCGTGGAGAGTACAAGAGGAGGGGATGAACACGGAGCTGGGAGGTCGCTGCTGCGCTTCTACGCAGGTAAGGAATGGGAGTGGAGCTTATACTTGCTTTCCGTTTTGAAGCTGAGGCGCTTTTGTTGGGGGGTCCGAGTGGGTGTAGGTTTTCCAGATTTTCCAGGTTTTCCAGGTTTTCCCGGTCTAAGACAGCCAATAGCAGTATTGAAGGTTACTCCATGTCTTCAAGTTTGCATCACAAGCTCAGTGGCCTTGAGGTCATACATAGGTCACTGATTGGTGTGAGAATGTCCCTGTCCATTGAGTCACCAGTCTGGTTCCCAATGACGCCCCCCCCCGCCCAAACTTAGTCTAGCATGTCCCCTCGTCAGCTCAGGAATGGCTTGTGGATTAGCTGACCAGTTGGATCGGTTGTGCCGGAGCCTTCTTTCAGCCGCAGGTCAGGTGAGCCAGCAACCGGAAGGTCGTGAGTTCAAACCCCTGGCCGGACTGGGAATACCTGTGCCCCTGTGCAGGGCACTTAACCCGCCACTGCCCCGGGCAGCCCTGCTCTGCTGGCTGTGCTGCTCCCAGACTGGGGATAGTTCGGCAGGGAAGTGATAATTCCGTAGTGTAACAAATGAGACAGCCCATTAATAAATATCTGCTAGTGTTTAAATTCCTATTGGGAATTTGATGTGGAATTGTGCCGTTTGTGGGCATCTAAGGAGCTGTGTGTATAACAGAGACTCCAGGATTGGGAACCTGCACTCTTCCTTGTTGTTCCCACCCTAGGACACCTCCGGAATCACGTACCCATGATACCTAATGCTTCATAAAGGCTTTCCGAGCTGGATATGGGTTATTTCATGGAACAGGTCGCCGGCAAGCCTGAGCTCCGGTTGGTCGGAACCTGCTTGACCACTGCTGTGTTTACCGAAGGGCTTTGTCATGTGCGTTGGAGGGCTCTGGGGTTTACTGTACACACGCTGACCTCAGCCAGGGACGGTCATGGACAGTCGTCCAGTCACGCAAACACCGCGAGTCATGCTCCAGGCAGAGTTTGGGTCACCAGTGTAAACGGCCGGCCTGTCACAGGGACGTGTGCGACAGAGCTGTCTGTGTGCTGGGAAATGCTGAGCTCGTAAGCAGAGCCGGGGTTTGTTTCAGCCTGGCCCTGAGTGCGTCCTGACAGGGTTTATATGATCCAGGCTCTTGTTGACTGGCTCTGGTTTACATTGCTTGGAAGTGAAGGTGTGCGGAGAAGGCCTGGGGAGTGGGGAAAGTGCACGACCTCTGCAGAGGGCACATTGGAACAGGCGGAATTCACTCGGTTATTGGGAATCATGCTGAGAGCGTTTCCATATTCCGTATTGAAGTTTGGTTGACCAGTTTGGAGGGGGGCGCTTGCTAACTTGTTTACACTTCCGGATACGGACCCCAGTGAAACGTTTGGGGTGGGGACGAAGCGGGGGTCTTGAGATCTTTGCCTTCCCCTGTATGTGCTGTCATGTTGTCCATCCGATTGGTTGACAGGCAGCTGAGCAAGAAGCTTTGAGAGCACGTTCTAGCTATCATCAGCTGTGGGTGTGTGCTAGCAGCTAGCCTCAGCTGGTGCTATGGTCCTCCAAACACGATGCACATGATGCTCCTCGTCCGGCTTCCTCTCTCGGGATAGTCCGAGTTTCGGCCTTTAGGCTAACTGCCCAGATCCTCCGTTTCACGTCGAAATCCTGTTTTCCTGTGATCACTGCTAACTCCCGGACTGGTGCGCCTCTGCTGTAGGTGTGCGGTTGTGTCGCGCTCCGCCGGAGAAGAAATAGTACCGATTCTCCCCCGATCGTCGCCGGCAGACAGTTAATGCTTTAGCCGAGGTTTAAAGATGGCTCCCCCGGCTTCGGGAGGGCCGTGTGCGAAAAGTGGCAAAGGCAACATGACCCCGCGGTGAAAACCTCAGGGCCTGCCTTCCCTCGGCTCTAATCCCCGCTTCTGCTCTCTGGCCTCCGCCAGTGTGTTGGTGCGTCTCGAGAGGGAGCCGGAAGGCCACAGAGCCGAGAGGAGAGCGCGGGGGGGGGGGGGGGCCGTCTGTGATGTAACAGTGGCATGAAGGCTGTTTAAAGAATGCCACAAATTCAGGAATCACGTGTTGAGGAATTCTAGGACTTGCATGCACCGCAGGCCTGGAAGTTAGCTGGGAGTGGGAAGGTCGATGGGCGTGTTTATGATGAGCTTGGTGATTTCTGCCCCAGTTTGCCTTTATCAGTATGGGCTGGACGTTAGCCTTGATTCCCCGCAGAGGTTTTTCCCAATCCGATTGCATTCATTCCGATTACGGGAGTTTATGTGCCACTCTACTCAGCAGTCTGACACTAATCCTCATTCACATGCGTGCCACAAGTAATCAGACCCGGAATGACACATAGAAGACCTCCCTGCATAGGCTATAACAAGTTAGCATGTTAGAACACCACCGGGGTGGGATGGTCCGCACGTGCGTCCGATCAGAGTGTTGAGGTACCTGAGCTTCCAGTTGGCGCATCTGGATGATGGCCGACTCGGGAAAGTGTACTTCACGTTGTCTTGGGAGACGTCATGTCCTGCATGACACGTAAGATGGACACCACTCTGTACTAGCTCCTCATGCACTCCTCCGAACAGCTCACCAGGTCGAGCGCCACGGCCGCCCATCCAGAGAACTCGTTTTAAGACTTTCATGGTCCAGAGGATGAGCTTCGTCCCCTCCGCAGACCAGTTTCAGACTTTCCCATCGGGAATATAATCAGATCCAGCTGTTTACATGCCTGTTGTTTCTCCATCACTTACCTCAGTCAGTAGGGTAGAGCCTGGAGTCGGGATGGCCTCGGTGTGTACGCGGATGCGGTGTAATCTGAATGAGCTGTTAGTTGGATTATTAGCGGATTATCGGCCAGCATGTGAACGTGGATGTTGTTGGTACTTAAAGAACATGAAGTACTGAGGTTTGATTAAAAAAGATCGGATTTAAGGCTGTTTGACGAGCGTTAGAGCAGCAGAGATTGTGCAGCGTTGACCTAAATCAGTGTAGCTGTGTGAATATCATTATTATTATTATTATTATTATTATTATTATTATTATTATTAATAAAGTATTTCTGATTCTATGATATACATGAGGCTCTACAGGGTCTGTCTGGTCAGCACACTGAACATGATACTCCACCCTTCACTGACCCGAGTAGACTGAAACGTGTTCAGGGTTGCCAGATTGGACAGGGTTCAACTTGGCATGTTTTTAAATTAAGTTTATGGAAAGCAGAATAAATAAAGTGGTTATAAGACTAATAACACAAAACAATGTTTTTATTTTGTATATATTATCTGTACTCTAATATATTATTATATATATCACGTGTTATAATTTATATTTAATTAATTTATGTTGGGAGAGAATATTAGGAAGCAGAACAAAGCAGTATTATTATTATTATTATTATTATTAGTAGTAGTTAGTAGTAGTAGGTAGTAGTACGTAATAATAATGATAAATGATATTCAGCTCTGAAGTTGAAAAAAGCGTTCCCGCAGCTTTGATAGACCCAGTGATCTCTGCCCACTGTGGCCGGTGGTGCTACCCCCCTGGGTCACCCGAGGAAGGGTTTAACACGTTGCCCTGTCTGCTGATCACCTGTGCCTTGGTTCTGCTGTAGATCTTGCTCAGTGTGAGCACGGTTCAGGTCTAGACAGCGATGGTTCAGGATGCTAACTCAAACGTAAATATTTAACCACGTCCCTGCATGAACGTACGTAGTCCTCCGTGTTCAGACTCCCTGGGGCTGAACGCACCTCCACTCCTGACAGCGGACAACACGTGGTAGCGCTCACCGTGGACTTTGTTTAAGCACCACCTCACTGATTCCTTTCTCAAACTTTCTACAACAATTCAGCCATCAAAACCCGAGTAAACCGAGAGTGAAACTGTCTCTCGGAGTGATTCGATAGTAGTGTAATAGCTCGTAGCAGAGGCTCTCTGGGTTCGGTACAGCGGCGGTGAATGGAACCAGGCGTCCTGTTTTACTGGTCCAAAACCCCAACGGCCCTGTTTATGGTGCTGGAACTGGTCTCGGTTTTTTTGGGTCGTGTTGTCTTAGGACGCCCTGCATGTTTCTCCCCACCCAGGATAATAAAACAAACGTGTCCAGCCAAAGCGCTGCTCATAAAACCATCATCATAAAAACATCATGTCTCCAGATACCAGGCGGCATGTTCTGAGCACGGGGCGAGCGTTAGGAGGCAACGAGCGGCTACACAGTCCTAGGCTTGTTTTGTGTTATGGTCCTAATTTCAAACCTTTACTTTCATTCTTGCATTCATTTTCAGTCTCTCTTTTCATCCTCTCCTAGAGCTGGGTTTCTTCAACCCGCAGGCCATGAAGCACCTCCTAGTGGTCTATGGGCTTGGGGCTCAGAAGGAGGCAGGTAGTTTGTAGTGGGCTTGGTGAGCTACACCTACAGAAGTAAGTGTCTCAGTTGTAGAGATTGACGGTTCCTGATGGTGTCCTGTGATAACCCATCCATGTAGCTCCACCCTGCTCCTGCACGATGGTGCGAGTAGGGTGAAGGTGGATTTAGTGACCACCAGGCCTTCGCCCTCACGGTGCCTTCACACATGGGTTTGTTGGTTGTCTCCACTAAGACAAAAGCCAAAGACCATAGTGTGAAAGGAAGCGTTTGTCATTTGGGCTACCGGCAATGGCTAAAATCCCAGTCTACAGGGAATTCTTAGGAACTGTGGAATTGTGCCAGAGAAGGCATCTACCAAAATCTGACCCAACTGACCAATCTTTGGTGGAGGAGTGGCTCCCGAACCAATGATGTGGCCTCCACCCAGGAAACTCAAAGCTGTTATGGGTGCTTGTGGAGGTATAACAGGGGACTGGATTGAATGGGAACCTTCCGGAAGTTCGACAGTGTTGTGAGACCACTCTTCACGTCTCGTGTCGCTTAACGGTGCAGAAACTTTCCAACCCTTTAACTCAAGCGTGTTTCTCCCCCTCCGGCTTCTCCTCGCTCCCCGCTTTATCTCGTCGCGGGTAATAAAACAATGGCAGCATTCCTCTGCTCCACGGAACGCGCATGACACGGCCACAAAGCCGCCGCGAGCCAACTTATGTGCTTGGACCCCGGCCTTGTTCGGATCTCGCTCCATTTATCGTTTCAAACTGAAAAGCCCTGAATGCGCTGTTGCTGGAAATGGACAGAGGGGCCCTGAACGGGGTAGAAGGGGAGGGAGGTTGTAGGGTGATGGTGGGGGGGTGGGGGGGGCTGAGGGGGAGTCCGGGTTAAAGGCTGCCTATCCACTCCCGGCTCTCTCTGGTCATTCAGATGCCCAGTGTGGCCTTTCTGTTCTGGCAAGCAGTCTGCTACTGTCTCACGGCTCAGCCTGTGCCAAAAACCCTTCAGCCCACCCCTCCGCGGAGAGGGAGAGAGAGGGATGGGGGGGTTGTGTGTGTGGGCGGGGGTCGAGGGCAAGAAGCTGCAGGAAGTGCTTTCATTCAACTCCAGTGGGGAAAACAGGGATGGTGAGAATACGGATGGGTTGGGGAGTGGAGGTGAGGTCGGTGTAGGATTAGTAGGTAGCAACTCCGCGGCTGCTTGCTTTGAGCCGAGGAGGCAGCCCGATGGCTGAGTGTTTATGATATATTTTAGGGCCATATGCTGGAGGAGGGAGTGCCAACATAGTTTGCTACCATCAGGGAAGTGTTAGGCAGCATAACCTCACTTTAAAGTACCCATGTCAAAGGCGCTGCACCAAGAAGAAGGTGGTGGGGGGTGCAGTGGTGTGCGGAAGGAAGATAAAGGTGACCAGGATCAATAACTGATGCTGATACATGTTAGGACTGATCGTGATCCAATATTTATTGGAGCCTACAACATACAGACGACGTAGTGTCGCTCGGTTATGGTGCTAACGCTACATGCTAGGCGTCTCGGTATGGAGGTCGTAGAGATTCCCAATGGGGTCCTGTGATAAGGTCATCCCATTGCAGCTTGAACATCCTCAACACAGGTCCTGCAGATGGTTGCGGCGTAGGTGTGGAGTCGGAGCGACACCACCAGGCCTTCTGACCACCGGTGCCTCCACACAGGATTCGCTTTTGTAGTTGTCGTCTCCACCCAAGACTAAAAGCGGGACTCGTCACTGAAGATGACCCGCTACCATGTATACAACACACAGTCAGTCTTTGGTGACGCGTGACGTGCGTGTGACGTTGGGTTAAGGACAGTCGTGCGTAACGGTCGTCTGTGTGCATGTAGTCCTGCTGTGTTTTTGCACGCTCGGTCTCCAAATGGGGATGACTCATGGAGGACACCACTAGCTGGCTCTGAACGTCCACAGTCGTGACTGCTTGGGTCAGTCAGGTACAGCCGTGGAAGGCCCGTCACTGCTTATGCCACTAGCCGGAGCGTGCGAAAACTGAATCAATTGGCCTGTCTCACTGCGTGAAACCAACCCTCACCAATTTCATTCTGTGGCTTGATTCCTGCTGGGTGTGCCGCTACTTGAGCAACTTTCCTTTGGTGAGAGAAAATGAGAGCAAACCAGACCCTCCATGACAACACCGTTTACCACCCCACCACATGTGAAGTCGGAATCAATAGGGCACAACATCGGAACAACGCGCACGTAGCTCATGCGATCGCCGCCTGGGATAGATGATTTCCGCTACAAGCAGAGCGGACTTTAAACCTTGGACCTGGCAAATCCAGTTTACGGTCCTGGATGTTGTTATTCCTGGGTGGATCTCGAGGCGAAACTGGCCCATCGCGTTTAAATCAACAATCTTCATCTCAATTTAATACACTGATTACAGAACCCAGGGGCTGGAAAACTGTGTTGAGAGAACCTACTACAGCGCCGGAGAAGTGAGCCGCAGGCATGCTGGTGCTCTTTGATGGCTTACGATGGGTCCCACATTGACCCAAGATTCCGTAAACTGTATTAGCCGTTCGCTGTTGTTCTTATTTATTTTAGCTGAGTGAGGAAAAACAAAATAAAAGCGCCAGACCCTTCCACAAGTAAGACACGCTAACTGCTTCCCCATGAGCGCGCTGGTGATCCCGGCGTCAGCCTCGTTGCGTTCAGGCCCTGTTCAGTGATTTCCCCATCACACGGTTAGTTGGTATCACCACCACCATTCACGGCTTCCTTCAGCCTCTAACCTCAAAAAACCTTGTTGTAGTAGAACTAGGCTGCCTGCAACACCAGCAGACAGTGGCTGCGCCGGGCTGCTCGCGAGGTAGTGCATCGGCTCGTTGGTCTGCAGGGCGCGGGCCTTGGTTCTTAAGAGCCGCCGTCGTGGTCCATCCTAGGATTATGTCGCAGCTAGCACGAACACATGGAGTCACATGTCAGCGTGTGTTGGGTTCGAGGGTCAGCTGAAAGACGCGCAGGTTTACACCAAGGCCTCCCACGTAAACAACAGGTGCACCCACAGAAAAACCGGGGTGAAGCTGTTGAAGCACACTCTTGCTTCCCTGAGAACCTTGCAGTGGATAGGTCCTCCTAAAAAGCTATGCGTTCCATTCCTTGGGAGGTCTATGGAGTTTGCATGTGTTCCCAGGCTGCTTGGTTTGACCGTGTGCTCGGTCTCCCCGGCAAGTTAGGCTGGTTGGAGGTCATTGTCTTCCATGTGATGCTGGGACATCTAGGCTGGTCGTCTTTCAACCAGTGATTGCTAAGACAAAACAGTTGTGGGCAAAG
>JAMWET010001455.1:360000-483998 GCA_024036415.1 Prochilodus magdalenae | reverse complement strand
TGATGATGAATTTATACAGATGCTTCCTTCTCTACAAAAGAAGCCTGTTGTCTGTTCTAAAAGGTACAGTAACCACCGTTCAGCTTACTGTTGCACCTTTTAAAGCAGCAGTAAGCGAAAATAGGTATCATTTGTTCAAATGATCCTCTAGAGTTACAAATTTATTTAGTGTAAAATTGACAAAAGCTAATGGAACTTTATGGCATAAGGTATTTTCTGAGCCTTAAACAGGACAGAGGTTAGATGACCTTTAGGAATCTGTAAAAACTACAAAACTGGATGAGACAAGGAAGACAGAGATATACATATATATATGTATATCACAAAGAGATGTTTTATCTCTATTAGCTTTCAGCATCGAGCAGTAGGTACAAGATCGAAGTCCTATTCACATTGAGTATGATTGTTTTGGAGGAAAAAAATGAATGGGATTTTTAACCTAGTGGTCCTTGTCTTTTGTCTGACGAATTTGAGAAAGGTTTAATGGTGGTACATTTCTCTCTTAAGCATGGCAACTAAATGGAGCATAAAGGGTGAACATCTAATTCTACAAAAAAGTCAACAACACAGGCATCACAGCCTCTCAAAGGAGCTGACTGAACCTGAATACAAGTGATTTCTGTATGTCAATGGAGGAATTCGAGGCTTTTTTCTTCTCTCTTTATAAAGAAGTGAATGAGCTGCAGTTATATACAGTCGCTGTAATGTTATTCAACATCATTCAGCTCTGCTCAGCTATAGTTTCTTTACCCTTCACATTTTTATAGTCAGTGTTCTGCTGTAAGTGAGATTAACTGCTCTCCTGCCATCCTAACACACATTAGTTTCGACTTCTGTGATTGGCCAGCCTGTAAGGTAAGAACAGGTAAGAAAAGACGCATAGCAGCCACTTTTGGGCTCTGCGTGAAGAATGCCGTTCTTTTTTAAAAAGTTGACATGCATTTTTTGATCCATTAAAGTCAGACTCTGGTTTCTTTCTCAGCCAATCTCTCTCATTTTCTCTTCCTCGTTTCTTCCAACATTGTCTTCTTTGGTTTCTTTGGAACCTCTGCCAATGACACCCATGCTGAGAATCCTGAACTAGACAACCTCTCAGAACTAGTTAAAGACCCTCAGTTTGTGATGTGGTGCTGTAAAGCTTTTTTATTTCTCAGTTCTCACAAGAGGTCTTGTGTTCACTCCTCCAAAGGTACTCAACACTATAGCAGGTGTTTTAAGTCCAGAGTGACAATGATACAGACACCATCCTCCCCACTCTGAGCCACTTTACCATCAAAGCCATCTCAAAGCCGTTATTTTAAGGTAAACTTGTTACATAATGTTACTTCAATGTTATGTTAATGTTTCCTTCATGCAAATAGCAGCAATATCCTCTTATAGGGTCTGTTATCTATCAACCTGCGAGTGCTTGTCACAGCTTTTATACAGCTAGTATCAAACAGGCTTTCCTTTTCTTCTCTCAGCCTTTAACAGCCTCTTTATTTTAAATCCTTCCTTTTTATTTTGCCCCAGCAGTGAGCACATTCACTTATAACCTTGGATGGAGTGGTAAAAGGGGTTTGACCCCTTTTATCTTCCCTGGCAGCAGTGCTCAAGTATAAAGTGTAAAGCTGGTATAAAGGATTTCACAAAAAGGATTTTGTCTTTCTAGTTATTCAGGGTTTTCTTTTATCAGGCATGCAATATGACACTCAAAGCACATTACAAATCATACAGATGGAAGCTTCATGATCTACAATACTGCCAGTGACCACCCTTTCATTTGTTTAATTTTCAGTCCAAAGTTACATTTTTATTTACCAGAAATTACATTCATTTTACCAAAGAGATTGTGTATTTGAGGGAATGTGCAATCTGATGCAATGGAAGGAAGATCAAAAATGCCAAATGGTACTTTAGGTTGCCCAAAAGAGATTTGAGTTCCCTGAAAAACAATATGCTTTATTTACCAGCATCTTTCTAAGGTTTGTCTTTCAGTTTTATCTACATAAATGAGGCTGTTAGCTTTTTCACTTAAGTTTCACTGTTAAACTTCTTGGATTAAACAGTAAATGGATCAGACTGAGGGTGGTGGAGTGTGATATTTATATTAAAATAAGAGATTTATGTGAAATTCATTTGTTGTCCACATGCTGTACAGATATAGCCTCATGTGGGACACAAAACAAAACAGCAGAGCATCACTTGCCAGAATTGCCAGTATGGGTCTGGAACTTTTTATTATACATTAACAAAGGTCTGTTTACTCCTGGATCTAACAGATCTTACAACATCGTACTACATCGTCAGAAATTTTTAGCAGTTCACTGCAGGACACAGCTCGACTACTAGCAAAGCATGCAGTGATCAGTCTCACAACTTAGAACTTTAATCTCATATAATATCATATATAAGTAAATTCTCTAGGGCAGGTGTTGATGCAGTGTTGGTGCCTACCATCATGGAGAGTTGCATTGCTACTGATGGCCTGTCTTCTATCCTGGCCATTCAGTAGCACTGAGCAGCAGGTCTCCACTAAAACTCCCTCATCAAATCAGATCTTATTTTTGGCCAAATGTCACAATATGCTAGATTCACTGTATAGATCACCCTAAACATCTGTGCAGGTCACCCTTATTTTCTAGACCTATAACTTAAAAGCTATGGTAAAGTCTGGACCAGTCTGTAGTGTTCTTCTACCCAAAAGCCAGAGTGCAATTAGAACACTAAATCACATGCACACATACACTCTACCACCACACAGAAATCCCCGAAGAACCATGTGTACACAAAGCTGTCCCCATTTCCCAATGATTCCAAGTCAGTTCCCACTTGGACAATTTGCTTTTAAAGGACTAGCTGGAGATGTACAATTATGTGAGGTCCTCATTAGCTTGCCTCGGTGTCTGAAGATGAGCTGCCAGGTTCTTATATCAGTGAGGAAAATGGGGGCATAGCTCAAGCCCTTAGCTGAAAGTAAGGTGTCAATGGCTAGGTCAAGCTAATTTTGGCTTTGCAGCCAATATAGGGCCTTTAGTGAAAAAGCACTGGAGTGTGTGTGTAAAGCTGTATAAAAGAAATATTCATATGAATTGGGCATTTTATTAAAAACACCATCCATATAAAGGTACCTTGTGGGTTTGCAATTACTGACTGGTAATGCCAAAGTTATCAGCTGTCCTTACCCCTTTTAATAAGTAAAGAATGAAAAGCACTACCCAGATATTATTGTAGATATATGTGGTGATCCATTCTTAGCCAATAGTGACGATGACATGGTTACAGCGTGTTAGGGTGTGGTACGTTGTGTATAAGACACAGCACTGTGGCTAGAGTTTTTAAACACTAGCTACACTTAATGTCCATTCTATTAGACACATCTACATTGGTACAGTTTGTAGGGACACATTTTGGAGACAGTCAGCTTATCTTCTGTTCAGTGCACATTCATTTTGGACTTTCTCCATTCAGATCATTGCTGGTAACCTTTGTGCATATCAATGAAAATGTAAAGTGAGTTTTATTTCTCATTTTCCTGTGAAGAATAGAAAATGAGAAATAGAAAATTTAAGTTGAGTATTTATGACTAAAGTACATGATTTACAATACAATACATTGTTACAACACTACATGTACAACAATGCATACAACAAAACAGTGCAATTGAACACAAGACACACGTGTTAGAGGCTATGGCTTTATATCTTTTATCAAGCAATCTCTGTCAATATTTTTCTAGTTCTTGGCCAGTAGTCAGTTCCAGAACACTGAAAGATTTAAGTAATTAATGATGTATGTGTATAGTTATTTTGCATATCATATTTGTTCTATTTTCTTAAGTTCAACCCTGAACATATTGTTGGTTCATGTTAAAGCAAGGCATTTAGCTGTAGTTATATGAGGAAATAAAATGTATTTATTGTCACATCTGTCTGTCTGTCTGTCTGCCTGTCCATGTGGTCTTTGTTGTCGTGCCCCATGTGCGTTTGTTTGTTTTGGTCATGTGCCCCTCCTGTCTCCGCCCTCTAGGTACCGTGTTCGTAGCCCCGCCCCTTCCCAGGTGTTGCTTGTTAGTCGGTGTTCATTTATACTCCCTGTTGTCCCCTGTGGGTTTGCTTGGTGCTTTGTGTTCATGTAGTATGTTTGATTCCATGTTGGATGTTCGCGTTTTGGTTTTTTGTTTGATTATAGTTTGGTTCCATGTTAGTTTGGTTTCTTGTTGTATGTTTTAATCCTTGAATGTGAGTTTGTCATCCTGTTTCCTGTTCCTTTGGATTGCTTCTGTCTTTGGTTTTGTTTTGTTATTTTGTGTTTCATTAAACCACTTGCATTTAAGTCCGGCTTCCTCGACTACCTATGCTTGTGTGACATTTATCAGTAAATGCTAAAATTTCCGCTAATTTAAGATTCATTTTTCTGTAGTTCTACTTTAAACACTGTTTAACGTAGTCCATCAAAGGGGTCCTCCACACCCACCATTATTGATATTGCTGGCACTACCCCCTTTAGCATGGTGTTTTGATTTCTTAAGACTCAGTGTTCTTCTGTGATAAATTCATGGCATGGCAGTAGCTGGTAATAGCTTTAGATTTATCTAGAGAGCCATCAACAGAACTTTTTTTCTTCATTTTTCTTATAATGGTGTCAGTAAGCTTGTTTTCATTGAGGGCATCATGAGTTCAGGTGTGTGTAAAGAAACTGCCCAACAGCTAACCATCTGAAATATATCAGGCATCTCTTGAAATAAATCAAATGGTAAATGCATAAACCTTCAACAATGACAATGAGGGGCAGTGGGTTAAATAGTGAAATGATGCAGCTCATCTTATCAGACGCTATGCCATCATCTGCCATCAACGTCATCATCAGCTTCTCCTCTTCCATCCTAAAATCTAGAGTAAAATTACCTTTTTATGAGAACCCCTCACTTGATAACAAGTTAATTTGAAAGATATAATAATCACTTAGAAACTAAAAGAACATCACTTAGTATATGAGGGCTTGTTTTCTTCTGCAGCTACTGCCAGAAGGCCAGTTCATTTTGTTTTGTTTTAGCATAGCATAGTTCTAAATGCATACATAAAAATGTCATTTTTTCAAAGTTGTGGAGCTGAAACGATTGGAAATAAGGTATATTCAGTTCAGTTATATCATAGTGAACAGGGTCAGCAAGTATATTCAGTGTAGTCTGATTACAGTAAGTAGGGTTAGCAGGTATATTCAGTGTGATCTGATTACAGTGAGTAGGGTTAACAGGGATATTCAGTGTAGTTTGATAACACTGAGTAGAGTTAGCTGGTATATTAAGTGTAGTTTGATAACACTGAGTAGAGTTAGCTGGTATATTAAGTGTAGTCTGATTACACTGAGTAGGGTTAGCAGGGATATTCAGTGTAGTTTGATTACAGTGATTAGGGTTAGCAGGCATGTTCAGCGTAGTCTGATTACAATGAGTATGGTAAGCAGGTATATTTAGTGTGGTGTGATTACAGTGAGTAGGGTTAGCAGGTATGTTTAGTGTAGTCGAATTACAGTGAGTAGGATTAGCAGGTATATTTAGTGTAGTCTGATTACAGTGCATAGGGTTAGCTGGTATATTCAGTGTAGTCTGATTACAGTAAGTAGGGTTAGCAGGTATATTCAGTGTAGTCTGATTACAGTAAGTAGGGTTAGCAGGTATATTCAGTGTAGTCTGATTACAGTAAGTAAGGTTAGCAGGTATATTCAGTGTAGTCTGATTACAGTAAGTAGGCTTAGCAAGTATATTCAGTGTAGTCTGATTACAGTAAGTAGGGTTAGCAGGTATATTCAGTGTAGTCTGATTACAGTAAGTAAGGTTAGCAGGTATATTCAGTGTAGTCTGATTACAGTAAGTAGGCTTAGCAAGTATATTCAGTGTAGTCTGATTACAGTTAGAAGGGTTAGCAGGTATATTCAGTGTAGTCTGATTACAGTAAGTAGGGTTAGCAGGTATATTCAGTGTAGTCTGATTACACTGAGTAGGGTTACAGGTATATTCAGTGTAGTCTGATTACAGTTAGAAGGGTTAGCAGGTATATTCAGTGTAGTCTGATTACAGTAAGTAGGGTTACAGGTATATTCAGTGTAGTCTGATTGCAGTGAGTAGGGTTAGCAGGTGTATTCAGTTTTGTTTGACTGCAGTAAGGTAAAAGATGGCTTTTAGTTTAGTGTGCAGATTAGTTTGATTGCAGCCAAGTAAATTTCTCATTTGATCTATCAGTGGAGTAATTATTAGAATATTTAATTCTATTATCAATAATTAATAATTTGTTGTTATAAGTAAGTACTAAAGTCTCACAGAAACACTGTAATATATAATTACTGGTGAAAAATGTGTGCTGCTTTAAATCCTTGTAACTGCTAGTGGTTGGTACAGAGTTGACAGAGGTTTGTAGATATGTAAATAGTCATACAAGTCAGGCACTAATATACAACATACAGACATACTTTGAATGCATATATATTTAACATGTCATGCCATATAATAACAAACTGTCTGATCAGAGAATTTCTTCTCTAGAGTTTCAAGCTGTAAAATTGCCTTTTTAAACACATATCTTACTTAAAGGAAAAACCCTTGGATTGAATTTAGCAATTATTTAATTACTACCAATAATCCAAGGCAATTAGTCAGTAATTTGTAGGATACCTCTTGACTTCAGGGACTGAGGAAATTAATACAAGGCAGTGGGTTGTTCTTTCAAGGATTTACCTTGGGACCTGTGTAAGATTTGTCGTTGGAAGGCTACAAAGCTAGCTATCCAATTACAATGATCTGACGTGGCCATATCTTCTAACTAAGTTTGTTAGAAGTGGTTGGGATTTCCAGACAAAGACTATATTGACAATGAAACCTGAATAAGCAAACATATCACGTTAATCTGTAAATGCTGTAAGAGGCTTAATAGTTTTATTACAGAAGAGCAATATAACCACATGCAAACAGGCAAAAAGGTTTATAGCAGTGCGAACATAACAATAAAAAGAAATCCAATGCCAAAGGAGTAAACCAAACATAAAATAAAAAAAAAAAATTAAAAATCAGAGATATTGGGCAAAGCCAAAGTCAAAAAATGAGGTAAAAGGTCAAACCAAAAGCAACAAACTACAGAATAAAGGTTTGGTACACACTGATGGTAGTTTGCAACACAACAACCATATAAAGAGTTTATATAGCAAAAGCATCAGGTGGAAAAAATCAGTAACTGGGTGAGGCAGATTTGGGATAGGCTGCCGGCCGAAGAATCCTGGGAAATGGAGTTCTGTTTATCTGATGGTGACAATTTTGGTGCTCTTTAAAGTTTTGCACTCTGGTTAAGAGCCATTTTGCCTGAAAACTAAATGAATGAAAGCTGGTCTCTAACATTTCCACAGTACTGTCAAATTACAATAGACACAGAAAAACAAGAAAAACAAAGAAATGTACATGCACAATGCTTGGAGTTTTGAACAACACATCAACAAAACCACTTATACAGTATATGCATCCTACAGGGTGAAGATAGTTTTAAATGAAGTTAAATAAATAAAGCTGGAATGGAAAGGGCAGATCAAATGCTTAGCAGTGGCCTGTTCCATAGTCATGGTCACCCTTGAGTTTTAGAGATCATGGCACAGCCAGGAGTAATTGATTGGCATCTGAGTGATCTTGAGCTAGAGTGAAGGCAGAGTACGTCATTGATATAAAAACAGACCAGGCCAGGAAGAGAAAATAATAAAACCTTCAAATGGATCCAGAAACGTACGGCAGAGAAGCGAGAAATGGGTAATGTGTTCATCTTTTTAGTCCTGCATTTTGAAAACGTTTTAAGTGAAATGAATAAATGTTATATCCCTGAAAAAAGGACTAAATGTGCTATGGAGAGTTTTGAAATAAGACTAAAATGTTTCAAGGATGTCGTTTACTACCTGAGAGAGAACAGTAGTTGAGTGAAGGCAACATTTGTCTGTGATTTTATAGCGAGAAATGGCAATTTTGAGTCTTGGTGCCAAATTATTATTTTTTAGATGCTATAGCAAGTTTACATGACTGAGCAGTGTATGTAATTTAAAAAAGTTAATGTAATTTGTTACTAAAGTTGATTTTTTTGGGTATCACTGAATACTTCACTGAAGTATTTTCATTTTGGGAGACTTTTTACTTTAACCTCCTAAGACCCGGACTTCATTTCTTCTAGCTATTTGTGATTAGTAGGACCTAACAAGTATAAAAACTAAACGTTGTCTTTGTACAGGAAGTTGTTTTGGCAAAAAACAATGTCCTCACATGAGGCCAAAGGGTCAACGTTTTACACAGTATCATGATGCAGAGAAGCAGAAATGTGATGTCCTCATATGAGGACGCAGGGGTCTCAGGAGGTTAACTCAAACTCAAACTTAAAGCACAAATATCTTATTTTTTACTCCAACATATTATGGTCAAATCAGTCCTTCCTTTTCTAAAACGTGAACATAAAAATGCAACATGTCAAAACAAAAGAAGGGTAAAGTGAGCCCACCAATCAGGTTACAGCTTGCTGTTGGACAGTGCTTTGTTCTAACTAATGGAAACTGTTCTCCTTCACAGTTTCATGCTTATGATTATTGGAATAGAAATTATTATCAGACTAATTAATGACCTTCCGTTAAAAGCTTGGTGTATAATTCTGAGTGATACTAATGTCTTTCAACTAAAACGAGTAGATTAAAGGATTCAGTCCTCTTCCAAATATGATCATATGAAATTTTAGTTTCTACCTTCTACTTTATTTGTTACTTTTACTTCCCATACTTAAGTTCATTTAAATGGTAAATACTTTGACACTTTTACTTAAGGAAAGATTTAAAGGGATGAAGTTCTGCTTTTACTGGAGTAGTATTGTACACTGTGTTTCTCTACTTTAACTCATATGTATATGCTTTGTGTACTTTGTCCACCACTAATTATAAGGAAATGGAAATGCTGCAGTATGCTGTGGATAATGTGCCAACTGAAGTGCTAACTTGCTTTGTAACTTTGATAATAGGGCAGTGCCAAGCAGCAACATAGTACTATCTGTGTGAACAAACTATCAGGGGGTAAAGTGTATGTATATGTACTTTTCATTACTTTTTCATTGCTTTTGATTATCTTCACAAGTTACCATAGGAGCATCATTTGTGAATTATGACAGTATAAGAACATATCTACAGTTGTACCATCTGATTAAAAATTTGAATGTACTTATCTTATAAACACATTATAAAAGACAAGCAAGTTTGGTTGTAACAAGACAACAATTACTGTCAGTTCTAACATCTAGTTTTGGTGGAATGTGCAGTTCTGAAAACTCTTTATGAAAAAGATTTCTTTTACTTTAATTGATTTAACTAAACCTGATTTCTTAGGGTCCACAGTATAGTTTTATTGTTGTTCTGAGTTTAGCTTATGCACTTTATGGTAAAAACAATATCTGGCAGGGTTTGAGACAGCACCTTATAAACTGATATTTATCTTGAATCTATTTTTAGTTTAATGGCTCTCATATGGTAGGTTTTGTTTTTTAAATAAAGTTTTGCTAACAATATTGCATGTTCATTTTGTGGTTTCATTCTGATTGCACTAAAAATATATACACCAAATTTAAGCCTGACAGCCCACGGTGAATCAGTGGGCTCAGCAGGTGAATAAATAATACATCTAAAATAACTGTTCTGATTCAAAACTGATTGCACTTTGCCTGTAATGCCTGGCTATATAGGCTGTCGAGGCTGAAATAAGCAATCATTTTCACCTCAACTTCCGTCCATAACTGCAGGTTTCATGTTGGTTCTTGTTCAGCCTAGCTAACATGGTCAGAAAACAGGCACATCATCACTAGCCACACATTTCTAGTACATGGTAGATAACAAACCCATGCAGATTACCCAAGAGCCCAACACAGAATAGCACATGCAACATGTATATACATATTAGACTGGCAACAGCAACTTAACAGGTTAAGGTCTCTCCTACCAAAGCTGTGAAGCCTCCCAGTATCAGGACACTAAAATATGTATGTGTTTGTTTTAAAAACATTTTTCTGTAATAACTGGAGTTACTGTGAAGAGGCCTTGCAGGACATCATAAAGCCACTGCAGTAGTATTTGAAACCAAAGCGCTTTCATTGATCGACTCAGCATTGATTTGACCTTTGCACCTCATCACGCAACACAGGCAGACAAACATTATACAACAACATTTGGAGAAAACTGATGCGCATCTCTTAGCTGACCACCTTTTTAGTTATTACCGTTACAGTTGTTTTATTTTTGATTAAAATGCTGTTGGTTCAGATATTGTTGGTGATATCTTAGTTCACTGTCACACTTTATTTGTACACTGCTAGTTGTACCCTGCATAAGACAAGATAAGATAATAAGATAAGATAATAACACTGGCATAAGCATGTAACGGCAGATGACATATGCCGAAATGAGTTATCATGACAGGTTATGTCCAGTGATATAACATTTCGTGACATTGTGGGTAATTGTCAAAATAAATGCTTAATGTTTAACTTTGCAACAGCTAGAGCATGCTTTGTGAAAAATAGCATTCGACTTAAGCTGCTATGGCATCAACCACTATATCAAATGTCACAATGCAACATGCAGTTAACAGTAACACAACACTATTGTATAATTGAATAAAATCTGTTAGCTTATGAAAGCATGTGAAAAAGGAGCGACTTGATCCATAGTCCAAAAACTGTATGCAACATATCGCCAGAAAATGCACAGTACCTCCTCTTCTCCTTCTTTTCCAGTCTAGAAGAAATACATGAAATCCCATTACTCAGCATAAGTATTTAGCAGTTTAAACCGACACGTTTTGTTGTGGATTCTTGCCAAAAGAAGGCGGTGCTTGTTGTTATAATGGTAGCTTGCCAAGAGATGCAGTAATCATTGACAGAACAATTTAACCTAACTGACAAATGATTAGACAACACTGGCAATGCAGTGCTACTGCTTCAGCCCTTTAATGTTGAACTGGTTAGACTTGACACCACAGTGACTCATTATTGCCTCTTGAGGTACAAAGTGGTATAATGAGACAGGACAGACTTAGCATGCAAACTTTAGTAGATATCTCTGTGACATCTTCACATACATATTGCTCCTTTAATGATATGATTATGTCATGTATTAAGTAGCAGGGTGCAGAAGTGCCACCCCTTTATTCAGAGCTTTTTCGTTTATTAAAACAAATACAAAAAAACTCATTCACCTTGGATTTACTGGTATAACATATTGATCAGCAAAAGAAAATACTATAATAGCTACATATTCAGGATAACCCAGTGCGTGCACCCTTCAGGTTATAGCTTGAATGCTGAGTAACAGCTAAATTAACTACCTTTGTGCTCTAAAAAGCTAAAATGAATGTTTTTGTCCAAAGATACACCTTTATTTATTAAACAAAAAAGAGCACTTAAAGAGGAGCATGGCAACAGAGGTTCTCGAGCAGCTTAAAGGCAGTTCTTAAAGACCTCTCTGTGATCCAGCCTCTTTCAGCAGTGGGAGAAAACACTGCATCTCCAGGATGCGGTGCCTAGTTACCTTGGTGACTTGGCCAGCCGTGCATTTGAGCATGGTTGCTGCGGAAACACCTGGAAAGCTTCCCATCTGCGTTGCCGACCGTTTCAGTGCAGTTTAATGCCACCTGCCACATATCCCTGAACAGGTGCTCAACAGCTACACAGGGAAACCTGCTTTACACTGCCAGGGCACTGGGTTTAGCTCATTTATCCCACCTTGACATGGCCCATTGATGTGAACTACCTGGCACAGAAATCCTAATAATTAAAGTCATATGAAATGGTTTTCCTGTGTTATGAACTGTGCAGATTAGAACAGACGTCCTTTATATGTTCTGCTTTCATACAGCTGTTATGCTGTTATGATCTCAGCATCACAACTGAACGGCAAAGGTGATGGTGATTATGAAAATATGAGAGGTGAAATGTGAGATGATAAGGGACTAATCATTCTGGCATTTGGCCGTGAAAGTCAGGGGTAGATCAAAGGTTTATGCTTGTGTGTGTGTGTGTGTGTGTGTGTGTGTGTGTGTGTGTGTGTGTGTGTGTGTGTGTGTGTGTGTGTGCGCACACTATGCACACTATGCATGCATTTGTCACTACTTTGCATTGCCACAGCTTCTGTCTAACAGATCTAACTCATGTTTCTTTTTCTCACTAATATACTCTCTCTGAATGGAGCGGCTCTTCTCCAGTCTTATCATTGCTATCGTAATTACTTCTCAGAGAACAGGAGTGCGGAGTGAAATGCTGTAACCCCAAGGTCAAGCAAGGCAAAGACGAGGACAATCTAGGCTGGAAAGAGAACCCCTGGAGACAGCACTGTGGACTAAGTACAGGATTAGAATGCATTTTATAGCAGCTACAGCAGAAGGCATCAGCAGGACGGCTAAAAGCAATAATAAGCAAAAAAAAAGAAACAAATTAAACATGGATAGAAGTGTGTTCCGTCTTTAAGAAGATTACTAAAACCCTTGGTTAGTATTTGGTGTAAAGGCAAGACAGAAATATTGATGACAATGATGCATTTATCACGTTCTGTCCTCTCCAGAAAGAATGGCAGTATAATGCTTTTATCAATATGAACTGTGGCTATTACAGATAGTACAGTTCAGGCCATAATTGTCAAAACAGCCGACCATATCATTCTTATTCTGATTCTGAAAACCAACTTCATAAAAAAAATTTTGGCTAGGGTCCATATGGTATTGCAGTAGAGGGTAAGTGCTAAACTTATAGCAATGCATTTGTTTTTGTTGTCTAGATTTAAGACATACATTTGAAGCTTGTAAATGCCAAATCATATTTGAGGCATGTAACAGACATATTAACATATACATTTTTCCTAAGTATGTATCAGTTTACATGGAGAGCATTTATATTTTTCGTATACTTCATAATACGGAACATGCAGAAAATCTAGTCTGTGTGCATTTATGGCTGTGGCTGAAATGACTAAAGCTCAAGCTACCACTCATACTTTCAGTCAGTAAAGTATCTAGCAATGTATCCCATCTGTAAATCCAAACATGATTGTCTGATTTCACTATTAGTTCCTAATGATGTTACTACCTAGTCTGCCTACAGCTTCCAAATAAATGAAAAATAAATAAAATCCTGATACAAACTAACACTGCTAAAGCTTACAAAGTTTGAATATGAAGTATGATGGCTAAATGAATGTGTATTTTTAGTTCACAAAAACCTTTAGGCCTTTTCTGAAGACTTAGAAAACCCTAAGGGCTCCCCTCTAGCATTTACTGGGAAGTATACAAGGAAGTATATGCCTAAAGTAAAGGTGCTAAAAGAAGCACCTTGAACTGATGTTATGTAATAGGCATTTTTGGTTTCCTAAGGATCCTTGTAATGCATAACTGTTTGAAAAGCTCTTTAAAAAGCTCCTCAGGGAATCTTTCCCCTACAGCATCGCTCCAAAGAACCCTTTTTGGCACCATTAGTTTGAAATGGACTGTGCAGTTATACAGGTGAGCGCTGCAAGAGTCAACACTGCTGAATACAAATTATACACGAAGGAATGGATACAGCTGAAAACGAGACTGAGTCACTGCACATCCTCTTAAGAACAAACGCTGTGGTACAGAATGTGACTTCCACCAGTTCATAAGAACTAACCAAATGATGTCACTGAATCCTTCTGGTCGTAATGAGCTCTACATTAAAGCAACAATATGTAAAAATCTTATCTTCAATCTCAGCTTCCATTTTTATGCCATACTGTCCTGCACTGTCTTGTACTGGATAGAAAAGAGTCTATGTCATTGCATCTCTGGGCCAGAATGTATTGTACTACATTACATTGGAGAATGCTTTATGGCAACATGTCACATAGCAACATCTATGGGTCTTCAGTTAGCTATGAAAAGAAACTTGATATTATTATAATATGGCTTGTAATAAATTACTGTATATATATATACAGTATATATATATATATGTACTATATAACCTCTTTCATGTAATCAATAACATTTTACTCAACTGGTTCACATTCCGGTGCTTAGCTTATATACGTTGAAAACACAAACTTCATCAAAATAAAAGCCATTTTTCTTTTCTATTTTAATGTCATATTTGTGTAAATATCATATTTGTCATATTTGTGGCAAATCCTGTAATATTACCTTGTTAGTCAACATGATTATTTCAGTTTTGATGTTGTCTTTCCACTTCTCCTTGCAGGTTCTGAATCTTTGAGCTTGTCATCAAATGCACGTCTACAGCTGTACATGAGGGGGACTTATACAGTTCTTTTCATTATTTGTATTTATGACAGCGGTGGAAAAGTCAGTTACAGACAGTGAGGTGAATATTGACAAAAATACCAATTCTTACATAATGCTGCTTAATATAACAAATTAATAAAGCCCACTGTGCTGTTTATGGCAATGCTCTTTGACTTTTTAATTTGCATGCAAATCATAGACTACTTTTAGTAATCTACATTGCTTAGCAGATGTTACCTGTAATTGTTATTAATAATGTGTTTAATTATTTGATTTATTAATTCATATTTTGCCACCATTTTTTAATCTTAAACATGTGTACTACAGCACAGTAACATCAGCCCTAAGCGTACACGTTCTCAACACATTCAGTTTAAACTGAAATAATATCACAACCATTTAAGATATGAACACACTTCAACCTCCTCACTAAACTAAATAAGTGGAGCATTCCAGCATGTGTAGTATTAGGTGTCCTGTATGCCTATAAAATTTAAGGACTTCATCTTCAGAGTCATGTGTATCGCCACCTATTAGATTAGTGTATACATTTTTTAGTTCATTTTATTTTTGTAATTGTATGTTTATTATTGTTTAGCCAATCTTGTTGCATTAAATGCACCAGAGGGTGTAATTTCAGCAGGTATTGGTTATTGGTTATAAAATAAGGTTGAAAATCTGATTTTAATTATTATGTGACTTTGCTTATTGTTGGCACTGATCATTTGGTATTATGCGAAAACTGGGTTTATTTATTTTTTCTTAAAGTATTTACATCACTTCATTAAAAAGTAATGAATCATTAACTTACATTAAAAAATACATATCAAATACGCTTAGGAAATGATTAACCATAGAAAAATCACTGGAATGCATGGCCCTCATGGCTTATTGCTTCATGAACCAAGGGCTAGTACAATGGTTGTCACTGTAGCTTTAGAGGAACATCTATTGTAGCCCTTGTACGATGAGTTTTCAAAAATATCAGCTTTTGGAAGGATATTATGAAGCTTTGACTGACACATGCTTAATTTGTAAATAAATAAATAAATAGAAATAGGTATCTACTCCAGAAATCCCTGACCTCATAAACGAGCATAGGGAATATTAAACCTCCATTATCTGTTGGCCACCAGATGAACATACTTTGACATGCGCTGTATCAGTATTAATATATGGGAGGAGATGAAAGGGGGGATCTTTCATCTCATCCATCTCCGAGTGCAGGGCTAGAGTCAGTGCAAGAGCAACTGCACTGACGTGGATAGGCAGAGACACTTATCAAATCTCTACCCCGGCCTGCTAAAATAGATAACCAATCAGCTTTGACAAAGGATCAGTTTAATTAAGTCACTCTCCAACAGTCACATGACAGGCCCTACTTCACGCTCTCATTTCATCTTCTTTGACTGGAAAGTGTTACAGTTCTCAAAGTTGCATGTTAGCAAAGGGGTTCTTCTCTGTTTAGCGTGCTTTTCCATTAACTGAAGAGGCTGCTGGCTTTAATTGCCTGGCTGACAGACAGTGGCTCTTCGGAGAGCTGACCCTGGTGCTCTTTTCATGGCCAGCACCTGCTGGTAGGCGCGGGTACATGCTCTTTGTGGGCATACCCCTCAGTCTCCGAGCGTGGTCAGGAATAGATTCTGAATGCCAAGCAATTACCATCAGAGCACGGCACCCTGGGACGGGCAAACCACGTCCCAATGCCTGCCTACGCCTAATCACACACATTTTCCATTCCCTCTCCACCCTCCTCTCTGAGCTTTCACTCCCTTCACCTGTTAAAATGTGTTTTGCTTTGTCTGTTCACAATGACTTGTTTTTTTTCACAGAATAAGTGGATCCTGGCTAAATGTGTAAGATTTATTAAACTGAATTTGGCATTTAGAAACTGAGGTAAAAAAGACATGCACCTACTCACCCATTCTCTTTCCTACGCCCACACTCACCCTCATATTTGTTTTAGTAAAAATGTGGTAGGGCTGAAATATATGTCCCATATTTATAATAGGCTCATGTACACATAGCTAACAATTGTTTAATACATTATATGGTAAGAAGTATTTGGCCCCTCAAGCTAGAGGTGTGCCGATATAATGCTCAGTCTAGTTATCTGTCTGATACTGTCCGATAAAGTTCCTGGATTTTTGTACAAATAATAATATTAATCTGATTTGATGCATTCACCTAAACTATCATGTAAATGCTAAATGTCTGCATAAACCTGAAGCAGTTTGAGGATGAATGTTTGAAGGTCCTGACCAATAAAATATGCTGTTAGAAGTTCTCTGTGTGTAAAAAAGAACCGAGTCATGTTGTGGGCTATCAGCATCAGCAGACCCTCAAGTTTGCGGGTTCTCTCCACCATCTGGAGCAATAATAAAAAAAAAAAGATTTGAGAATGAAAAATTTTACTGTGCATTAGTTCCAAAAGAGCATCTTTTTTCTGTAGAAAATTAATACAGACCTGGTAATGTTCCACTGGGCATTTATTAATTAAGCCCTTTTGTTTAAACTAACACTTAATAGTGTGGTATAGTACTTGCAGAGACCAGAACTAAGGCTTATCTTGATTTGTCACAGGTATTCTACCTTTATGTAAATGAATATAACTATAACCACATTTATGTATCTAAATCTAACCTTAACCTCATTTACCAAACAGTAAGAGTATTACACTTCAAAAAAGACACATATAAAACTACTAAATATTATAATTACTTGTAGTTTATATTTCAGTCCACTAACTGAAATATAATAAAACTATTTAGTCTTGCTATACCAATATACAATTAAACAATTCAGGGTTGGAAAGACTAGTGGTGGGTGTTGGTGTTTATTTACCTAATTGTAAATACAAATATAAATATATGTATAGAATTGCAGATATATAAGATGATACCTATATATTTACATTTTTCCAATAGATATATGTTCTAACACGTGTTGCACCACTTTAGAATGGGAACAGATACTAACATCTCTATAACTGCCCTTAAAATATTCAGTAAGCTCAACTCATTCCAGAGAGCTCATTGAAAGGTCAGATGAAACGAAACCATTTCAAATCCGTGACCTCGGGCCAAAATAATGCATTTGAAATGTCAGTTAATGATCGAACTTGTGCTCTAACGTCATTTCACAAGTATTTCCATGGAAACAAATAAAGGCTTAATTTTAAAGCCGGACCATGTTGGCAATGAAAGCATGGGTGAGATTTAAAGTTGTGGTCTTTTTGTGTGGAGGCCATGAAAGCATTAGCTATGAACTTTTATGCCAGGCTCTTAATAACTGAAGCACACAGTTGTTGTGTGTGGATAAACAAGAGGGCTGTTGGGAGTCATTGTGTTATGGGACAGATGGAGGACATGCAAATATGAAGTGCAGAGAGCAGTGGCCCTGTAGCATCGCATGATGGAAGGGCTTGTAGTAAATAGACGGATGACAATGTCCTCCAGAGCCACTTATCTTTATATGCCTTTCATGTGCAGCATGATTGATCCATGTACTGAATTCATACACTTATGCTGTGGATGCGGGTTGTACTGATATTAAAATGACTACTTTTTATGATGTTGTCTCAGGATATGGATTTTGACATAACCTGGATACCATTAATCACCGAAAGCACTGCAACAAGATATTGGCTTTGAGGTTAAACAAATGAACTCTGTCTTATGAACTTACCTTTCCTCAATAAAAATGCATTTCAGACCAGGTATGGTAACTGCACCACTGAGTGACACTTGCAGTATGGTGCATGGTTAATTTGTGTTGCATTTTCCTCAGTTTTATTTTATATAATCATAAAATATTCACCACAGTTTTTTCATTTTTCATTTTGTTTTGTCCATTTACGTTTTTAAGGTTTTAGTGAAAACAGCTAATAGGATTTAACATTTACTTGGTGCCACTTGGTACCGGAACCAAAATACTGTCCAAGGTAGGTAACCAGAAAAGCAGAGTGAGACGCAACCAAAAACCAAGACACGAAAAACGAAACTTACAGACAGCAGTCAAAACCAGCAGTAAACAACAAGAGCACAAAACTCACTAAGAGAGCAGTACCTCGCAAAGAGGCAAGGGAGAGGCAGACATATAAACACAAACAGGCTGATTATTTGCAGGCGAAAGAGGTTTAGAATTTCGGTGATGTCAAATGAGAAGGTATGTGACTGGTGGAGGTGGGGCATGTGACCGTGACGCCAATGAGCAGTGTACTCTGGTGATTTGAGCAGCAGGGATGGGGGAAACACCTGGAAGTGTAACAACATTACTGCCAGCTACAACTAAGTTCAATCTCGATTTAAGATTAAATTTGAGGTGATAACTAAGACGAATGAAACAAAACAGGAAGGTAGCAAAACAGTAGTGCAAAAGAAAAGTTTTTACGTCAAAACTGCGGCATAATATTCTAATTATGTCTGCAAATACCAACACGTATCCTTATTAGCCAGTAGAAACTTGTAGCAGATAGAGCCCACATGATGACCAGTCAGAGTTTTGAGATCTATATGTGTTTATTATTTATGTATGGTTTTAAAACAACATTTGTACTAGTTTGATCTTTTAACCCTGGCATGATTATATGAAAAAGTCCCTGGGAAGTAGTATAGTTTTAATGATATTGCATTAGCAATTTGACCTGGTTATAAAATTAACCTGGTTCCTCTACAGTGATTCTTTTTTCTTATGTGTTTCAGCCGTTTAAATTTTTTATTAAAATTACTCATATTTTCTGTGGGTTGTGCCTTTTTAAAGGAACCCTGAACATACTGTGATATAAAATTCATCCCACACTCACACAAACATGTAGAACCATATGTACACACAAGCATACACATCCAAACCAATAGGAGTAGGCACCAAATCCTTCTCCAAGAACACACTGTCTCCCTTACCTAACACTTATGTACTGTATTTGATTCAGCCAATCAACAGCTTTTAATGATGTCAGTGGTGGAGAAGGTGTGGCAGATCTTGGATCTGGACTTCTGTAAAGTGCTACCAAAAATCCTTTGGGTTTCCTAATTAACTTCCCACTGAATATGTTATTGGTAATAGGCATTCCATTAATGTTAATGGTAATAAAGGATCCATGAGGAGCATTTTTACATAATTTTTTCTATTTATATTATCCATATAAAGCTCCCAGTTCCATTGCCAATTATGTTTTCCCTAGAATGATGTTTCCAAGCAAAAAAACACTGATAAGCAAATCATTTTTAAGATAATGTATGCAAGAACTGCTGAAGAACTTCATTTTATCAAATATCCTCCGAACTCCTTCCTTCGCCTCTCATGTAATGCCTAGCAGCTCTCTGCCTCTGTCCATTACTGGTCTGAACAAAAGAACCCAGCAAGAGCCTGAAGCTGTAAGGCCCGGTAATAAACTCCTCATTCATCCAGCAGGCTCTGAACACAAGCCACAAAAGGTCACAAGTCTCTCCAATTCAGCCTCAACAAAACATGATAAATGAGACTGCTTAGCCAAATCCCCACAACTCAACCCTCCCCACTTCCTCTGTCCTGTGTCATTTGCCTTAAATGACTTGACTGTGTGGAGATTCAGTCTACCGTATATACAGGTGTCCAATTAGGGCTCTATCAACTGGACAGCTCCAGCAGTACTAAGAACTCCCTTCTGTGCTTGAGCTTTGACAGCAGGCAGATGCTTATAGAAGAGCGAACTGGAACACTGGACAAGTCCCCAGGCACAGGCTTATGTAATAATGGAGGAAGAACCAGTGAAGCAGATCCTGCAATACAGGGGTAACCAATGAAAGGCCAGAGGCCAGAGAATGAAGTGAGGAAGCAGGTTAAGATTTGTAGTCACAGCCCTTCAGACAACGTGCTCCAGGCATTGCCTCAGGCATTTACTTCTAACTGTTCACACATGTGCATGCTACATGAGGAAAAACAGAGAAAGGAGGAGGAAGGCAAATGCCTTTACATCCAGCGGTCCATAAAACAGGTGATATAAAGAGATGATTTAACAATTTAAACAATGCTTATTTACAAATGTTACTTTAGTTACCAGTGATCTGATAAAAGCACTATGACACGTTCTATCTATAGAAAAAACTTGACATATTGTTTTATATATATATATATATATATATATATATATATATATAACAATATGTCAAGTTTTTTCTAGGTGGACCACCGACTCGGTCCCTAAGAAGGACTGACAGGTGGTCCAGGGCATTTCCAGCCTTCAACAAGTGGGTTAGAACATGAGTGAATGAATGAAGTTAGACTTAAGATAATTTACTTGCAAAATAAAAGGAAAAATGTATTTATAAATTTAAAGAAAATAAAGACCACCCAAACTGTTACCATCAGATGAACATTAAAAGCTTTCATATTTGAACAGAAGAAAAGGAGTGTAACCCTAATCCTAACCCTAAGCTAACTATAACCCTAAACCTAGTCATAAAAAATCTGCACAACAATATAGCGCTTTCAGGACAACGGACCGGATATTACAGAACTCAGCATCACTGAATGTGCTTAGGAGTACTTGGATTGAGTGAAGCAGAAAATGCAACCAATTAAAATGTCACCTGGTCTAATAATCACTATATAAGAATTATAGCAAATTTACTGCAACTTAAATGCATGTATTAAAGGTATGCATGCATTAATAATTAATTAATCTTAAAATTTTCAATGACTGACATTCATTTAATAGAAAAATATTTTTGCTGCCCTTTAAAAGTCAGATAATTTCATCCCCTCTGGAAAAGTGGGAAACTGCTAAGTGGCATCATGTTGCTACCCTAGGCAACTTCTCTGCCATAGGCAGCGTCATTGATTAATGCCGACAAGGGTACTGCTTTTGTGTTTCACCCATCGACTGTAGAGCTGCTAGAGCCCCAAGGGAAATGAACATCACACTGCCAGGAAGCCACGACTTTCCACCTCAGCTCTGCCACAAATAGCTTCAGTTGTCCCCTTTCTAGACCCAGTGTTTTATTCTTTGAGCTCGGCCCCAGCCAGGGCATGGAAATAATTACACATCCTGTATAAGTGCCTGCTAGAACTCTTGCTTTCAGACTCCCCAGCACACCAAGAAGTGGCTTCTTCTCTTTTCCATCGACTGCTGGTGATGAGTGGAGGGTCACCAACTTTCAACCGTCAGGTGTGACAGGGAATTTTCATGACTGTGCTGTTCGACATTCCCTCTGGCAACTACCCTACCCTCAGTAGGCCACCTCACTTCCATGTCCAGGGTCTCCAGAAGTCTTTTTTGTGAGAGTAAAAGTTTTTTGGTTTATCTTCCTAAAGAACAATCAGACGTCAGTTTGCATGTTGATACCTCTATGCTGAATCTGTGAGAAAAATAGTAATTTTGTTAATATGATTTAACTCCAGTATTGATGAGCGGTTCATGTTAATATGTGAAAAGGCATATTGACAGCAGGTTTACTGATTACAGTTTTCAAATGGTGTTTGCCCCGGGTCACTGTTGTGTAACCTGCAACCACTGGAGTGATTGGAGACGTGAGGTTTTACATCAGTTGCAGTAATGAATGGTTCTACAAGGGGCCCTCAGTGGCCTTCTCCAGAAAAGGACTCATGATAGGCCACTTAAATGATAGGCCATTCAAGGGATCTTGCGAATGTCAAAACATGGCATTATTAGGTTGCTTGTAGAGGATGTGTTGTTATCATTTAGAAAATCAACAACACACATAATTCGACAGGGAGGGTTCACACCTTAACACACTTTGCACACAACTCTCTATATTTAAATATGTTTCAATGTTATTACACTTATTTTAACATTTGACTTAAAACTCAAGATTTTAAATACAGACTCCAAATTAAATCAAAGTTTATGTAAATATAACAGATTTCCAAACAATTTAAACGGTTCATTTTCAGTCTCATCTCCACAGTCTTACAGTATAAGTCTTGTGGTTTTACTTGTTAAATGACATCAGTAAATTTTACAGCATGTTGATGACACCGTGCTAAAATAGAAATAATGCCAAATAAGAGTTATCCCTTTTATACAGTTTAATGCCAGGATTGCATGGATTGCATGCATGCCTTTTTAACTCCGTGTGAAAAGATGTATTGACATTAGTTTTATTGATTCAAGGTTTCAGATTGTTTTTGGTCTAGGGTCACTGTTGTGTAACCTGCCACCACTGAAGTGATTGGACACCTGAGGTTTTACATCAGCTGCAGTAATGAGTGGTTCCATCAGGTGCTCTCAGTGGCCTTCTACAGAAGGGCAGTCAGACTCTGGGTCAACCACTTAACTAACGGGCAATGCAAGTGACCCGAGGGCTACCAGATGTCCGGGCAAGGCTGTGCGTCTATGACTACTGTGTGTGTGTGTGTAAATTGTTTCACCACTTTTACACCACATAAACATATTATGCCTTTCATTTTTCATTAAAAATTCCATGTTGTTGGAAATTGACTTTCACATCTCCTTTTTGAACACACTCTGTTTTGAGATGTCATGCAAACCACTGTATTTATTTACTGTATATTTGCCTATTCAGCCTATGAAGGTTTACATGTTGAAGTTAAAAGGATTGTATCAGTCCACATTCTTGTCAGCAGGGCAGAAAGATCATTTGCAAAAGTTTGCACGCGCTGTGTTTTTATTTGTGTTGTGAAATGTTTGTGAAAATAAGACATCATCTAAAGTAAACACTGTTCTGCACATATTTTGTCTTGCACAATGGCTGGCATTTGAAGAATTTTATATAGGGCCAAAAACTATAAATTGCGGTCTATGCAAATGCTGTGTCACATTTATTTATTTATTTATTTTGCTTGTTTATTTGTGTCAAATGCAAATAAATAAATACACTTAAATATGTGAAAATTCATTCATTTGTTCCCTGAAAATCTACAAAGCATGTCATTTGTTGTAGATTATTCCAGCTTTGGCATTGTGTCTTATATTCTTCTACATTAAGAATCACTCAAATATTATTATATATATATATATATATATATATATATATATATATATATATATATATATATATATATATATATATATATATAATATATAATATATTATAAGATAAATATCTGGGGAATAAAATAACTATTTAGCCAACAGTAAAACAACTACACAACTAATAATGCAGGATAAAGCAATAATATAACATTGATGAGGACAGGAATGGCACTCTGACACAACCGATTACAGTTTAAGGAATGTTTAATGGAATGTACCGGCTAGCAATTCTGTTATTTTATTTTGTAGCCTAAACACTTTAATGCACTTGAAAATGGGTTTTGATTAATTTAACATATTTAGTTTTGGAAGCAATCATTTATGTTAGCACTTAGGCTTCCCTTTTATGAGTTTGCATATTTGTTTATTCCACACTATGCACCTCTAGGATCAAAACAATTTAAAGCTGAAAGCAGTGATGGATTATTTGTCAATGGTGAATAAACAAATGAAAACCACAGAACACGCTGTTAAAGACTAGGAGCAGAAACTTTGAAATATTTTTCTAATAGCCATTTTGTTGCTATCTAAAAGAATCAGGCAACCTAAGTATGTGTGTTTTTATTGGCAATGTTGGAAATGGAAATTGAATGTTAAATCTTAATCTTGTTTTTTGGGGGGCATTATTTTGTCAACACTGATGTTGCATGCATGTTTCTCTCCACTATTAATGGACAAAATATGGTTTATATTTGCACAAAATCATGTTATATTAATATAATGAGATATTGGTTAGCATCAAAAATCCTCACTATGCAAATTTAGCAAATTCAGTGGTTCAATACAGGGTCATTGTTTCCTAAAGAGGATGTGTACATATTTTCACTTTTCCGTATGATTGTGTAAGTTGTAACACTTACCATACACATTATCACACGTTATCACCAACATTTGCAGCTATTACTACATTAATCATGACATTTTATAAAGTTTTGCCCTGAAAGATAAGTGAAACGTTTTATTCATCTAAGAACACAGACTACAACAGCACACACTGTTAATGAATAAGCAATATACAGGATTCATTTTGATTACCCATAGAATCCTTCATAAATATAGACAAATCCAGAATGTAAAGACCTTCCTCAGACCTTCTCAGTAGAGGTCCGGCCTTCTTCTTGGTTAATCAGTGGTTAAGCATCAAATCTGACCACTTCCTTGTAAGGTTGGATTTTATCAGCCTCTTCCACTCAAACTGAGCTACAATCAGTGAAGACTCCTTCGTCATTATAGCATTTTTTTCTCACTTGCTTTTCTTTGCTGCCTGGACACCAGGGGCGTAGCCACAGGTAGCCCAAAACTGATAACAGACCTATCTAATCAAATGGACAAATACCTTGCCAGATTTTGGCTATGGTCTCATTTGTTTTTTCTGTGAATGCTGTCACTGTATTGCCAATGAAATCATTGACCAATCAAATCATTATGCTGCCCACCAAGCTCTGCTTATTTTCATATCCCTCCAATCAGTCTACAGCAACCACAATTTGGTGTCCCAATTGCTCCAAGTCCTCTGTTTATCAGCCAGCCAATGTTTAAAGATTGAGATTCTGTCCCATATATGTGGACATCAGCTTGTTGGTTTTCTGTTGTCAGTTTTCTCTACTACACTTTCTTACAACAGCTTTTTTGGTTTTCACTCCAAGGTCTCATGTCGCTTTTCTTTTGATGTTTTTATTATATTCTGTAATATCAAGTCAAAGAATCATCTGAATGCTCTTTACAATACCCAAGGAGATAAAGGTACCCAGCACAGAAGAGCAGAGGATTTGATATTCCCAGCGTCTCTCAGGGAAAGATAAAATGTCAGATGTAATTACATCATGAGGGTTTTGCGAATTGGAATAAAATATGAGGCAGCACTTTGTCCCTAAAGACATCAAGCACACAAACTTGCCTCAGTGCTTCACTCATCCTCCTTAAATAGTTCTAAATGAAATGCCATGCTCAGTGCCATGGACATGTATGCAAAATTAAGGGCTTGTTGGTCAAATGACATGTTTTGTTAATTTTGTGTGATGGGTAGCACTTTTGCCTCAGCAAGTAGGTCCTGGGTTTGACCTGTTTGATCCTTTTAATGCATGTTTATTGTTTATTATTGTTTATTTTGCTGAGTTTAAAATACTGATGTCTTATAGGCCAGAAAATCTTGAAAATGAATTATAAAGCTTTTTATTTTATTACTTAAATGGCCAAGATCCACTACCAGGTCCAAAGCCCTTCTGCAGCCTAAGAATAGAGGGCTTCCAAACATTTTAAACAGACCCTTAAATCTAAGTTGCTCATGTTAAAGATGTTCTGGCTTGCCAAGATTTCAGTGTTTGCAGTGTCTAATCAGCAGTGGATTTGTTTTTTCCCTTTTTTGTGCAGTCTTGTGTTTGGAGTTCGTAAAGCAGTTTATCATGTGTGTGCCTTTTTAAAGATTTATTTTAAGAAATATTTTCTGGCATGGAACTTTTCATGCATTGAAATGTGGATTAAAGGTTCAAAGACAGTTTTCTTTATTTAAAAAGCTTTTACTTTAAAAGTTTCTTGGTTCATAGTATTAAGCGTGAAGCTTGTTCAGGTCATTACAAGACATTTTGTAAAAAAAATTAAAAGCTTTATCTGCTAGTGTAAGATACATTTGCTAGTTTAAACATGTTTTAAATAAGACGTTTTGGTAGTTTTACTTGTTTTAGATTACTATTATTATGATGGCTTCTTGTTTCTTAAATATAGCAACAATTTTGTAAACCTACACATTACTGACTAAGATTTTAAAAGAATATTCAGCACAGGATCTGCTGTAAAATAGTCAAAACTGTACAAATCAATTAATATGCCATGAGTATGCAATTAGACATTTCTCGTGATGTTCACCTTAGATATACAATGAGTAGCAGTATCTCCATTGTAATGTATAGTTTTTTTTTCCAACTGTTTGTTAAACTAATTATTGTTCTTAACATCTGCTCTATGCTAATAGATCCCCGTGAATGAATGTCAATGCACCTAATGGCATTTCTGATTTAAGAAACTGCTGTAATGAAAAGAGAAACAATAATCAATTTGAAGATGTTTGCAAAGAACAAAAAGAGAGCCCGTTGAAATAATGGAGTACCAGAATGCTGCCACTGACGTTCCTCTCACAAAATCAATATTGTGTTAAGAAATAAAATTCAAGGCAGCACCAGACAGGGAGAGGAACAATTACCAAAACCAATGAGAAAATAAAAATGTATTTTCTTCTTTTAGAATAAGGAATGAACGCACACACTCTTCCACTCCTCTGATTGCCCTCTATTCTGAGCTGCTAAACAAACCATGCATATATACATGTGCAGACGTACACAGTCTAGGACCACAATAATGGTAGACAATCCCTCAGAAAGCCATTTGCAAGAGGGGTTTGATCTTGAGCGACCTGACTGACTTCATTAAGCGGAAAGTAAGGTGAGGTAATCAGTGTGAAATGAACAGATTTCTGACAGTGCTACCTAAAAAATCCAGCTACATCGACCTGAAAACATCTATACGGGAGCACTCAGCATACGGCTAGAGCAGAATAAATCACATAGAATGCATATATCTCTAAAACTACAGAATGTCAATAACATTTTATAATAAGGTTGTTTTTTGAGCCATTAACTGACCTGTTGTAATGTATAGCAGTTGGTGATGTGTGCGTTCATATTGCTAAATCCTGTATTTGTTGAAGCCCATTCTATAATGATTTACCAGTTGTACAGCATCCGTACATGTATACAAATCACTGCTGCATTTTACTGTTTATATATGGCGTATATATGTCAAGTCATCTTGTACAGTATGTATATATGATGGCAAAATATTATTTGGTTAGCTATAACTCCCATTAACAGCACTTCTTAATGTTACTCAGACTCAGAATTAAAATCCCAGATTTGCTGCAATATATGTTGACCTAAAAGTGCACACATTACACAGTTCAGCACACGTGAGGTTCATCTCCACTTTGTGAAAATAAAAAAGCCAACTTTCTAGCTTTTGCCATTTTAATACAATTCAATACAAAAAATAAAGTATTGCAATGTATGCATTTTTTTACTCACTGTGCCTTTCACATGGAGGGATCTAAAGTGCCCCTGATGCCCTAATCACACTGTCAGGTAAAAATGATGTGAGATGTGTCTGTAATGTGAAAGAAGGCACAGTGGCTGCAGTTTTTGCACTCATGTGGCAGAATCTCTCCACCTCTTCTCTTTCTTGTCCCAGTTCTGCTGTACATACCAGATCAAACATATATATAAAACTTATAATATTAAAAAAAATACACAAAGGTAATTCATTGTGTGCTGTCATGGTACAACTGAATGTTTATGACTTTAATGTTTAAATGTACATATAAACAGCATGTACAGCTTTTACAAAACCCATATCTGGTACTGATATTGATATTGATAGTGATATTGATATCAGTATCAGTAGATATACAAAAGTGTGGTATAAGTATCGTATTGGTCATGCAAAGTGGTGTCAAATCACCTGTAATCCTGCTACCCTCAACTATTACCAGTTCATCTGCTTTAAAAATGTGACTATTCTACAAACCTCTCACTCGTATTTTGCTGGTGTCCCATTGTTTTTGAGTGTATTGCAGGCGTCCAATTTAAAGTTTATCTCCTAGAAAAAAGTAAAAATGTAAATTCTTATGAAATTACTTTTACGAATTACGAAAAGTAAAAGTAATTTATTTGTTCTTGTATTGGTTAAATATAGATTCTGGAGAATAAATAACTATAGATTAAATTATAGATTAAATTATTGTTAAATTACGACATTACATTAATTTACATTGTTAAATTCTTTTAACGCTGTTAATGGTCAGTTAATAGTTTATGATAAAGTGTAATCCATAGTAAATTAAATGCTTAAAAGTTACTCACATTTTGGTAAAGGCAACTACAGTTTTCCCCAAATTGTTCAGGCTTACTTCAAACACAAAGTGCTAAGACTAAAGTGATACCTAATAGACACTAAAATGATACTCTTCATGAGCTAGATCCGATGTATTGAGCTGGCAAACAACGTTCAGTGCTGTGGGCCACCAAAAGCAGATGAATTGCTACATTAGACTTTCATTTATGATTAATCTTCCCATCGTGTAAGTTGTGCAAGGTCTATTATAAGCTGCCACTCCATCCAGAGCCAGTCTTGACCTCCCTGGGACCCTATGCAAAGTTCTGCAAAGGGGTCTTTCTACCTGACCCATAAGCCAAGTAAACCATTTGCGATCACTACACCAGTCACACCTGGCACCCCAGTGCTCGAATCTTACAGATGACACCCTCCTCCCGCTGTCACTTGTGACTGTCGTCGCAGCTGTCATCAGTGCCTGAGGGTGGGGTGTCTGCTCTAGCATGTTCCCCAAGTCCTGTTCTCTCTGCCTCGACTGTGGCGTAACTTCAGGAGATGTTAAAGGATAGAAGGATTCCCTGTTCTAGCTTGGCTCCTTAACTTAGTGACATCAGGTCACTTCTTTGACAGCTTGGTATACCAACCATGTGATATCATCTTAATAACAACACTCCTCTGCAATGCTGGTTTAACAAATGCACACATGCAGATTATACTTGAACTTTCTGATTGGGTATGCAATCAGATGCCAGCCTCTTACTCACCCAGATACAAGCCTCTTCTTCTAAACTAATTTATCCTTCTGGGTCCAGCAGGGGGTACTGGTAGGTGCCAGAGGCTATCCTAGCATTCAATGGGCAGAGAAAGGCCACCAATCCATCACAGGGCAGAAACATAGACATACATATCCACACACACATTCACACCCAGGGGCAATTCTTTCTCAGATTTTCCTGACTGCATGTCTTTGGACTCTGGGATAGAACTGGAACTAACCTACAATGACACTGGGAGAACATACAGACTCCCCACAGAAAGAATCCAGGACACCCCAGCTGGGAATACAGCGCTACCCAGTGCGCCACTGTGCCGCCCCGGATACAAATTGAGCTGGTGTTTACTGATTGTGTTGTATATATAGATGTATTCTATTACAAATGAGCTATAAGCGGGATTGTTAATAGACAATCAGGCTACATGTAATTAATTTTCACTCTGCTATGCCATCATCGTTTCATTTCTCTCATTGTGTTGGTAAGGCGTGTCTTTTGAAGGACAGTGCTGTTTATACAAGTACATTCCTTCTTTGTTCTCCTGATTTTAGCCTCCACTGCGAGTTCCAATGCCCTTTGCTGTATAACATTATCTGCCTTTTTTTCTCTTTGTCCATGGCATCTGCTCTGTAACACTTCCCTGTACAGTGCAGTTTATCAGTGACACCTACATATGGTTGTCATGACAATGGACATAACCCTACATAACACTGCAATTTATGCACTTATGCTAGCCTTTATAGAGCAAGGGTGTTCACAGTCATCAGAGATAATTGTAAGCTTTGCCCGAGTGTGTGGGGCCAGAAAGACACACTTATACTGCCTCTGCATAAGTCATGCAACTGTTATGTAGATGTTCTCGTTAGTGTGTTTCCATAGAACAGTGCAGTACATTGTCTGACGTCTGCTAATCAGTTAAACTAAGTAGTCAGGGAGCTAGCCAAATTCCGAGTCACACAAAATCATAACTGTTAATAATGGCTTTTATCATGGTTTCTTTTAGATAGATAGATTTAATATGAAGAGTGTATGTACAATAATAAAAACATAAAGCATATATATTATACAGGAAAATGGTGCAACTGTGTATTCCACATTCACAAGTCATCTAAAACCATCCAGCCAGAAAGCCATGACAGTAATGGGTAGCTGTACACTGTAAACAATGGTATAGATAATGTATTATAAATAAATGTGCAATCTTATAGGGTATAGACAAAGTGGCAGGGCACAGTGATATGAGTATGGAAAAGTGTAATGTGTAATGTCCAGCTCAGTTAGTGTCCAATAATGTCCCAGCAAGAGTGGTTGTACAGTGTGATTGCTGTTGGTACAAACTATCTTTTTGCTACAGTGGAGCTGCATCAGTCTGTTGCTGAAAGTGCTCCAAAAGGTCATGCCAGAAGGTCATGAAGCAGATGTGATGTATTATCCAGGTCAAGTGAGTTTGTTATATTTTATTTCCTAAGCAGGTGGAAAATGAGCTAGGAAGTTTTATCTGGTTCCCTTTGGTTCAATTCATGTTTTTGAACGTACAGTTTAAAAATATTTTGAGTAATAAAACTGCATTCCTTTATTTTCTGCTTTTTCCATCTTGCATCATAAGTTATCTTCATCCAAAATGCCTGTTCTTGCTAATAGACTGACCTGTCTCAGCCTTTATTATAAGACTCTTTTTATATGCTACCCACTCTATTGTCTTCTGTAGAGATATACTAGTTAGCCTAATCTAAGCCTACTGAAATTATTTTACTGCTGCTTAAGTCCTTTGCTTTAATGTGTATCCCAAGATACTTGCCCACCATCTTGAGCACTAGTTGGCAGAAAAGATTAAAAGAAGTGCTTCTATTAACATCTGGAGTTTGGGTCTGTTTTTCAAGTAGAAAACAGAAGCCATCCAAATTGCCAATGCTTTGCTATTCTACAGAGCACAAGTCATTAATAGAAGGAATAGTAAAATGGCAAAATGACTGGAGTGAGGGAGAAAGATGTCCCTTATAATACATTCCTTATTCACTACAACTGTTCTTTGTGACAAGTTTCTGCACCACTACCTCCCTATTTTCCATTAACCACTCAGTTCTATGCTTGAATCTTCAGCAAAGGGCGTCCCAGCTTTGTAATCTAAATCTAAAACTATTCTGGTCTGGGATTATAAACTGTCAGATAACAATTTTGAAGTGCATGTTTTTTTGTCTTAAACTACTGGGACCACAGGCAGACCATGTTGCATACAAAGAAAGTAAACATATCTTGTTTAATATCTTAAATGATACTGTTGCATTCACAAAAAAAATGGAAACATAACGCTTTATCTCACTGCTTTTTACTGAACAGGGCAGCGGTGGAAATGTCACCTCCCGGTACAATCTGAAACATAGGGATAGCAGGCAGTTCTCATCTAGCCACACATTCTTCATTGACAGTAGACAGTAAACCTATATAAACTAATCTATAACCCACAATTAAGAGCACAATAAAATCTTAATTCTAGCAACACAACTTATGTAAATGTCTTTCTTACTCTAAGTCTGGTACTTGCCATGCCACACAGCACCACTGTTCAATGGTCAACCAAATGAATGTCTCAGGTACAAAATATTGCATATAAAGACTTATAAGGAGCTCAGGCAGAGTCCGAGTGGAGTCCCGGGACACACTCAGTCTTCGGATCCCTTGTTTTTGAATTTATGGTAGTGCCGTTACTCACTAGTACACTGTGTGTGTGTGTGTGTGTGTGTGTGTGTGTGTGTGTCTGTGTGTGGGCGCAATATCCCACCCCTGACACCAGTGTGGTGTTGGTGAAGAAGACGTGGAGGGAAGCATAGCACTATAAGTAAAGGCTCTTTACTGAGCACAGCATGTGAGAAGAAACCACCACCCAGTGCTACAGTATCTGAACTGCCGAGATAAGAGGCAGGTCACTTAAATTACATGTTTAGAGACATTCAGGCCATGCTGCTTGTGTCTGGTCTGCGACAGCAGTACACCCTACTGCTGATATAGCAAAGATAGTGATTGTTCTCTTCAGGACGATAAGGTGACACAAGCCCTGAAAAGCCATTGTTATAAAAGCATTAAACTTTATTGCACCCATTAAATTAAAACCTCAATTAACCCAAACACATGAGGTAAATTCAGCTAGAATTAATTCACTTGCAAATCATATAAGTTTAATTACAGACTCAGTTCATTTGAACTACTTTGTAAAATTGCTCATAGCTTAAGCATTAGACAACATACAATGTTGAAACTCCATTATGAACAATGATACTCAGTGATGAAATCAGTGAGTAATGCAGACTTGTTCTAATTGAAAAGAGAAAACACAGGGAAACCGAGAACCGTAAGGCTGTAAGAAGTGGTGTAAAGTGGCTTGATTTGTGCCTGGATGTTGTCTGTATACACATTTAAAAGATGGAATGCATACAAATCATGTTATACTGCACTAGGCTGTAGACATTTTGCTTAGTTTGTGCTTTTTGCTAAGTCTCTGCATTGTGTTATTGTTAAGTCTTTAGTTAACTAGTTTAAGTTTCACTTGTATCACCAATCGGTAAGTAATGTTTAATTTCAGTAATAACTATTCAGTATACAGAACCAAACACCAAACTTTTCCATTTTAATGTGACATTAACAGGTCAGAACCAGTCAATGAACAAGTTGGCGTGGGAACATGGACAGAGTATAGAGAAGTTTCCACAAGATAAACAAATAAATAAATAAATGCTTGAAAGAGTTTTAAAAAATCACAGCTGGATGAGCTTGAAAAAGCCACTAAGCCAGTGACTGACTGGCTACTGCCTATCAGTAACGTGTCATGTTAATAACATAACATTCTTGGTGCTTGTTGTGGATGTGAGTCAACATCACTGAATATGTGTTTACGTGTGTGTGTGCATGTCCCAAAGAGAAATATATAATATTTAATACATTAAAATAATAATCTGTATGTCTGATCATCAGGTTAACGCTCAGAATCAATTCAAATTTATCTGGTTATTAACCAGCTGACTTTATCATGTTGCCATGGTGATCGTTTTAAGACATTTTTTTAAGCAAGCACTTACTGTTTGCCCTCAATGGATTCACACTCAGATACACACGCACAAACTTGAAGATCAATTATTTTATGTGATGACCCCTTCAACTTTGAACGACACTGCAACCATCATGTCAGTGCACCCAATTAACCGAGATATATTCACTAGGCTGAATTTATTTGTGCAAGACACAGAAAACTAATTGACGTGAACACAAAAGAGCCTGGTGGTCAAATCATCTTCTCCTAAGGAATGCAATTAAAGGACTATGTTAAGGATATGAAGGGATGATTCATTGTCTACTTTATCATTAAGGAAACATTTCAAGCCACAGATTTATTTTTTCCAGAATGTTATTCAAGTGAATCTTCTGAGCCAAATATTAATACTTCACGTACATTTAAAAAAATCTGTTTTTAGAAAGAATCCAGCCCTGACATTCCTAGTTTAGCTTGACCTGTATGGAGCATTACACAGATTTTTAAACTACTTCTAGCTGTAAGCGTTTAACCTCTAGATCCATGGAAGGGAAGTTTCAGTCACATTTCAAACTAAAGTGTCGCAGACCCTCAATCTCCCACTGTTTAGTTGCAGTCTACTTTTTTTTGAGGCACATGATGTAAAGCAGTTGCCAGCCTTTTAGAGTTAATCTTAGCCAAAAATGGACACCATAGTGACCAGGCCTTGCTTAGGAGCTGCCTCACATGGCATATCAGATGGCACTGCAGTCTCATTCCATGGCCTTTTCCGTGCAACAAACTGTAGAGCAACTATTACTTACAGTGTCAATGGCCATAATAATTTCCAAATTTCAACCATAAGTGTTGTAGCAATTACATTCAAGCGTCCATGTGCCCAAATGTAACTGCAGCTCCATTTAAGATGGAATGGACTATTCAAACAAAAAAGCTGCTGAATAAAAGGACAACATGAAATTTGTAGAAATAAGGACATTACTTTAACACTGTTTTTTCTATGTATTATATTTGGGACACAAAAGGCTAATTTTATTTTGTAACAGTTACAGAATGAGGGCAGAAATCTATTATAGATATATCATAGGATTACATTAAACCTGTTTTGCACACCAAATGTGTTTTTGTTTTCAAATGGCAAAAGTGCAATATAACCACCTCCTGTCTTCACACATCAGGTGAAGTGAAATTTATTTATATAGCACTTTTTACAACAGATATTGTCACAAAGTAGCTTTACGGCAAATCCGGATCCAAGCCCCCAGTGAGCAAGCCAAAGGTGTCAGTCACAAAAAAAAAACTCCCTCAGACTCAAAGGCTCAAAAGGGAAACCCCTTTTCTTCAGGTCAACCCTGAGATAGCAACAGCCAGTGTTTACAATTAAAGGCAATACTGAATAAGAGCTGTTAGTAACTGTTGTATGGAAGACTATGATGATAGTCTATTAGAATGAATAGGAGAAGTATTGAGTGTTTTTGAGGCAGAGGAAGAAATGTCCAATTTATCTGTGATTAAATAGCGTAACCATTGGATGGGTGTACGGGATGCAGACGACTTAAACTGTGAGTCAACAACTTGTAACAAACATCAAAAGTGTTTGTTTGTTCTCCGCTTTGCCATGTGCGGTGCTACTTAAACTGGGCTACAGTCATCCAAGCAATAAGCAAAATCATTCATTTCAGCTCCTGAATGAGGGGGAAAACATTCTGCACTATTTTGACTCCCTCTTTTTGTGCAAAGCAAACAATATCTCTGTCACTTGCAGACATTCTGAATATATAGGAGACAGAATGTATAGAACAGCCGTGGCACGTATTAATATATAGTGTTTCATGTAGAAATTGAATTGAATGTAATTCAGACACATCTGTCTATGGTGTGCCTCTTCAAAGAAGCACATAAGGTATGCATATTTCATAATGAAATGAGCTTAATGAGCCATATGCATCTGTGAATTCTCCATACACAGGTCTGTGCAGATGTCAGAGGCCACTTTTCATTTTATTTCCAGTTAAAATAGCCATTAAGTTGTTCATTTATCTGCATATATCTTTGAGGAGATAAGCAGATAAATAACTTGCATAAGAAAGAGGTCAAAGGTAAATAGACGTGTAAAACCTGGTAGGCCAACAAAACAGTCATTCTCAGGTTAACAGTAACTTTCATCTTTGAAGCAAAGGGACAAAACCAAGGTCCACTCTTTCTTCAGATCTGAAACAATCCACAAGTGTTTCAAGGATTCAAGGATTCAAGGAGACTTTATTGTCGTTCACATCACATGTGGTACATGGGGTGGAACGAAATTGTGTAAATAGAATATACATAAATATATAAAAATATACATAAAAAAAATTTAAAAAATAAGAGAAAGAGCAGCAGGAAATTAAAAAAGGTAGCAGCAGAGTGTATTCAAAGTGACTGAGTGTCCTCAAGTGTCGGTGCAGTGGTTATGACTAATTGGCGTTCAGAAGTCTTACAGCTTCTGGAATGAAGCTGTTCCTCAGTCTGTTCATTTTAGACCTAACGCTCTGCAGCCTCCTGCCTGAGGGAAGCGGGACAAAAAGTGAGTGTGCTGGATGAGTGGGGTCCTTCATGATCCAGGTAGCCCTCAGGTAACTCCGACAGACCTCTGTGCAGCCTTCACCACCCTCTGCAGAGCTTTCCTGTCTGCAGCAGAGCAGCTTCCGTGCCACACGTTGATGCTGGAGCATAGGACGCTCTCCACCACACATCTGTAGAAGGAGGTGAGGACCGAGCTCTGAGCCCAGCTCGCCTCAACCGCCTGAGGAAGTAGAGCCGTTGATGTGCCTTCCTGACCAGGCTGGAAGTGTTGTTGCTCCAGGTGAGGTTGTTGCTCAGGTGAACATTCAAGTACCTGTAGTTGGAGACCACTTCCACCGCAGACCCTCTGACATGCGGGGGGAGTGGGGCATGTCTGCTCCTTCTGAGGTCCACAATCATCTCCTTTGTCTTCTTCGTCGATGCAGAGGTTGTTCTTTCTGCACCAACCCTCCAGGTGTTCTACCTCCTGCCTGTAGCCAGACTCATCACTGTTTGTGATGCATCCGACCACTGCCGTGTCATCCGCAAACTTCACAATATGACAGCCTGGGTGGATGGGTGAGCAGTCATATGTGAGCAGTGTGAACAAGAGGGGGCTCAACACACAGCCCTGAGGGGAGCCAGTGCTGAGGATTGTGGTGGAGGAGGTGAGGTTGTGGATCCTCACGGACTGCGGCCTGTTTGTCAGGAAGTCCAGGACCCAGTTGCAGAGGGAAGAGCGCAGACCAAGTGAGGAGAGTTTATCTGTCAGGGTCTGGGGTATCATGGTGTTGAAGGCGGATGTCCACAAAGAGCATACGGACATAAGAGTATTTCTCCTCCAGATGTTTCTATTCATCCTTTCACTAATAACGTCCCAAAAAGTTACTGAGCATTACAATAGACAAAAATGAAGAAAATGAGCACATTTCCCATTTTTAATGTTTCACAGCAATTGACTGGCCACCCCAGAGCCCAGATCTCAACATCACTGAATATGGGATTCAGGGCTGGACTACTGGCCAGACCAGCATTCAGAAATCCATTCCATTTTAACAACAACTTTTTTAACAACAGTCAGATAATGAAGGTGTAAGATCTGGGTTGTAAAATGATTTAGGATCTGCTAATGTCCTAGAATGGGCTTAAAATATAGTAAAAGCCAACACACAGATTTCACTTTGCTCTGCTAGTAGACTGGATTCTTGTAAAATGATTCTCAATGTTGATATTTTTGGTAGTGGACAGATTCTCATTGCATATTAAACATTAAGGGAAACCAACTGGAGTGCATACACAATGCAAATTAATCTGTCCATTATTCTCCAACAAGCACAGTGACTTCTCTACACTACAAAATACAAAATTATTTACTTTTAAAGTTATTGTTTGCCTGGTTAAAGCGTAAATATATAGAGGAAGTGTAGTGAACACACTAAATATGAATGACTGCAGGACTACTATTCATTTGCTTGTCAGCAATTACATGGAGGTTTATTTCCGCATTAAGAACATGGCCACCTAGTGCTTCAGAAACTGCATGTACATCACATTAATCACAATCATTAAGTTGTTTTTTAGGGGCGGCGGCATTTGCGTAATTGGTCAGTGGCCACACACTGAGAATGTAGTAGGCCACTAATGTGTCGAGAACTGTACACTCCAGTATTCAACCAAAACAAGCAGTTAGTCCCATGTGGCCACCATAGTTTCTAAACAGGACTAACAGACCTCAGTGACCCACACACATAGCGGTGCAATGAAAATGGTCTTGGTCCTACTTATGGCTAGTACACCCTTGTTGGAATTACTTCATAGGAAACAGAAAATCAACCAACTTGGAGGACTAAACTTTGGAAGTGCTGAAACATCCCTGAAGCTTTCTTTAAAAAGCAGAAAACAAGTCTACATGTGTCCGGCGAAGAACGCAAAGGTGGTGTCTGACTTTTGCATTACTGTATATGTATGTGTGTTTGTGTGTGCATGTGTATTCATGAAAAAGAAATATGTCTATTTTAGGTCAGTGGTTGAATGATTGAAAAGCATTTTGTATATTATTCCATAAACGTAATATTATGTTTTGTGCGTGCTGACTGTTTGATCAAAACGCACAATCGGGCAGGTTTAGTATTTGGTTGTTAATTCTTTACTTTCAGTGCCTTTCTATGGTCTGTGACCTGAACACTGCCATGCCCTGAATATCTCCCCTAGTTGAATTTTGATGAAGTCAATGAAATTTAAGACCATGGATGACACATGCATTAGGACTTTTATGCTTGCTGCATGTTTTGTCTTTAGAAAACTGGACTGCGGTCATCCAAGCAATATGTCAAAACACCTTAATCCTGAATGTGGGGTGAGACTCTCTAGGCCATTTTCCATCCCCTCCTTGTGTGAAGCAAATAATATATCTGCTACTTGAAGACATTCTGCGCTTTACATTTACTGTGTAAATTAAAATAACGAATATAGAACACATAGAGGATCCATGGCACATATATTAATAAGTAATGTTTCATATAGGAATTAAATTTAATGTGATTCAGACACATCTTTGTCTAAGGAGCATCTCTACAAAAGAGCACACAAGTCATGCATATTTCATTTAATGAGCTTACTCATGGATCTGTGCGTTCTTCAGTTTTAATATGAAAATATGGCACCACTACTGGAGTTATTTTTGAAGAAGAGGTTTGAAAGTGGGTACGCAGGATGTTTAGGTCTGAGCGTATCAGATTTTTTCTATGATGTGAACAGCATTTCTAGGAAAAGAAAAATCATCGCACCAGTTTAAGATTTTCAAGGTTTTATAATATAAAAAACAATTTCCCCGTTTCTCTTTTATATTATTTAGAAAATATAATATGACTAATATACTATATATATTTCATGTTGTGTTTTGCTTTTTAGAGTGTTACCTGACTTTAACCCAGTAAGTGCTGGGATAGGCTACCCCTGTCACCCAAGAGGATAAATGGTGCAGATGATTTTGATTATCTTAAATACTCCACAGGCTTATGCTTAACAAACTGATAAGTAAATATCATTGTAAATATCTTGATATTCCACATATACTCTTGATGTATCACAATATTATATTTTGCCATATCGCCCACTTCTAATTATAAAAATATCCTTCTGTAAAAATGCCATTTTAAAGGTTTATTAGGGTGACTGTTTAAATCCATGTGTAATGTTTCTAGCCACTAAACTTGGCTTAGTTTAGTGGCTTTGATTCTTTGTTGATGGACAGTATAAAAAGGCTCTAGAAAGACATCACATATAGAACCAACTCTAGATCTTTAGTTAGTTCTCCTTTGTCTGAGTTAATGACGCATGACAGAAATTCCATTAAGAAAAAACCTTAGTATCCTGTTGTATATTTATACAGCCCGTTACTCTTCACTATTTAACAAAAAATGAGAAAACATTGTAAGAGTAGCCGTGTCTAATGTATACTGGTAATACTGGCACTCCTTATAACTTTAGTGTGAGTGGGCAGTGGGTGAATGGGTATGCTGAATAGGTGTTGTGGATATTTATGTGTTGTTTTAATGACATCACAAAAACAATAAATCTAAAGTATGCTATATTTGTGGTTCAGGTTCCACATATAAACTGTACTAGGTAATAAATGGTATATTTTGATGTAACAATGTTTACATAAATTATTATAGAATGTACAAATTAAAATAGACTTTTAATTAAGACTGATCAAATAGGAACATGAAGCGAGAAGTGTCATCTAGCTGAATGTAAAATGGGAAAGAGATAAAAAGTTAAAAGCAACAAGATCTTAGGGTAAGCATTCTCACTGCCTGATTAGTGTGACACACATCAAAGGAGCGATATGTGTAGTGGAGTTCTAAAAGGTGAGTTACTGAAGTTCTAAATTCTGCAGTCGTTCCAAAATATATTACTCCAACGACCACCTTAAAGCCCCAAAAATGAAACAAGTTTAGGTTTAAACATGACAGCAGCACTTCTTACCTATGGAACAGGCAGATGTTGCTGTAGCAGACACGAAAACATGTGGTAAGTTCTTTCATTAAACCACTGGAAAGCACCACAGCTGGTTAGGAGTCTTAAACAAGATGATGTCTACAAAACATTGCACTAGCGTTTGCTTATTTCATGAGTAGTGCCCTGTTTGTCTCTCCACCACTTAGTGACAGATGTTTGCATCTCCAACAGTGCATGCAGGAAGCAGTGCTGAATCAGTAGCATGCTGACAGCTCTCTCTGATACAATTCTGCAAGATTTCTTCTATGCCTTTTAATGTCTTCTCCATGTTTCTATTTGTGAAATGTAATATATGTAATATATATAATTAGTGTATATATATATATATATATATATATATATATATATATATATATATATATATATATATACACTATATATATATATACACTATATATATATATACACTAATTAAAAAGTATATTGATATGTATGCGATATTGATATTATATGATTTTTAAAATAAGTCATTTTAGCTTTGATCAATCATAAGCTCTTATCAATCTGAACTCTGTTCTGAATGTGAGCACAGACTCAGACACTGTCATAATGCATTCAACAATAAAAGCAGCATTAATCTTCTTTTATACAATGAAAGAAAATACAGTAGCACATAGAAAGCTCCAATTCCACACTGATACAGTTTATTATGACCAATGGTAATGCCTATGCTCCAACTACTCTGACAGCTGACATTAATGAGTTAAAGGGGACAAATGTATAATCTGGATATATATTTAGAAAAACGTTATGCAAGATAGGGTTAAAGACGGTTCTTTTACTCTGCTCCACTTCCATCTCCACTTAACACACCTGCATCGTAATGAATGCAACTAACGCGGCAACGCATTCCACCAGCAAATCAGTTCTAAATCAGAGGATCTGGTGTTGAGGATGTGTAATTAGAGTCTAAGAAAATATGCTGTATTCTAGTGACATCGAATTGAGTAATTAAGTTTAAGTCTGTAATCTTCCTTTATTCAACCATGTGCTTCAATCAAACTAAGAGTGTTCCATACATACAATCATGATTATGACTGCAGCTATGCTTGTACATATAAGATATGAAAAATGCTTTTTTTCGCAGATTATTGCTAAGCTTTTAATAGCTGAGGAACATCAAGATTTTAAATGCTTTGATTTATGCATACTCCATTAATTTGCACCGCAAAACCTAATTATAAATAAAAGCAAGTGTAATGAATTAAAAACAATCAATTAATTTTCAATGAATAACAATAATAACAATAATGAAAATAAGAAAAATAATAATAATCTTAGTTTTATACGGTGTCTTTTGCTTTTTTTTTGTTGTGATCAGCAGTGGGGGTTCTCTCAGCATTTGAATACAGTGCAATTTCAGATTGACATTTATACAAGCTACTGTATATAGTCCCGTGGCTGTATAGTTCTCACTTTCAGACAAAAAGATGTAGGCAGAAGTGAAGGAAAATGCCCCCTTTAACTCTAAATACTTCTATAAATCCATTCATCTGGGTAACATGTACACTTCAAGCAGTATTTTTTTTCCTCTTAGTCCTAGGTTGGTGTGTGCCCTACACACAGAAGTCACTTGACACTATGACACTTGTTACATAATCATAGAAAAGGCATCTGTTGCATCTAAGTTCAATCAATATCAATCACACACACACACACACACACACACACACACACACACACACACACACACACACACACATATGGTTTAAATGAATTGCACATTGCATTTTGTTTTCATTTACACAACTGTTTTGGAGCAGTGTTGTACAACTAAGCCTCTAAAGACAAAATAACATAAGTCCATTTACATGTAAAAGAGTTTATACAAAGATTAATATTATATGTAAATTAAATGTGTAAATGAAACCTTTCCACTTGTATTTTTGGTGTGTATGCTTTATGTGTTTGCTAGATAGCATAATAACACCATATAACCATATTGACTTCACAGACTTTTTAACAACTGTCACAACAAGCCCCTCAGTCCATTTGAATTAAGCCAACTTATGGGGTAAGATGGTTCATTTAAACTGATGTGTGTTTTGGCTGAATTGTTCATAACCGATAGGTGCTGGTAATGAAATCATTTTTATTTCTAACAAAGATTATAGTTTGTATGTTTAAATATATAGTTCATTTTATTACATTTTAAATGTATTAGTTACAGTTTTGGCAAAACACAAAATATTTGTCCATCTCTTCCCTACGATCACCATCAGTGTATGTTACATTATCTACTTAAGTATAACATACTAACACAAAGAAACCCAAACGCATTACAGATTCTCCTTCCAGAGCTTAATTATAAGTATGCTACAGTTTAGTCAACGCTAAATGATTGGCTACTTGTTTAGATGGAAACTGAAGTCAGCCAAAAGCATTGTATTTAAATGGTATAAATGAAAGCTTTTAAACCCAATGATTTTATGATTCTGAAAGGCTAGCAGCAGGGAAGTGCAGTGCAGAAGTTGAAGATCATGGGGAAAAAGAAGCCATCTATTTGGCTTGCAGTGTTTGTTTTTGATATGCTTATTTTATAGATTTACTTAAAGTTGATGCAGATTGATTTTAGTGCTGTAGATAAACAATAATACAACTCAAGACTTCACACAGAGATCACCTAAATAATATAAACACTGACAAATAATATACATTCTAATGACATTTTACATTATTCCCAAGAGTTGCATCTTTTTTTCATCCTGAAATAATAAGTAAGAAACTGTTTCCAACAGCATGCTGTTTTTTTTAATGGTGTATGAATGAAAGCTTGACTAGCTACTGATAACTCACGCTTTGCCTTGCTGCAGGTCTTTGGTAGGTAAAGGAAATAGAGGCTCATGTATTGGGATAAGCTGGTGGTGTGGAGGAGAAAGCTGCCTGTCAGACAGTGATGTGGATTTGTGAAATAAAGAGACATACAAATCCTTTCAGTGGCGCACGGCACAAGTGACTGGGCTGAATCGCGGTTTAGCACAGAAGTAAATTTAAAGTTTAGTTTGGTTTTGACACACTGTGCCTGTAGTTTTACATTTTCTTACCACATTCTATTAAAAAAACACATTTTATACTTTGTTCCTTTCATACACAGACACACACACACAAGCTCTCACTCACATCACACACACAAATGCATACACATTCTCACAAATGCACTCTCACACACAAATGCACATACAAACACACACACGCATACAACCTCTCACTCACATCACACACACAAACGCACATACACACACATACAAACACACATTCTCTCTCTTTCCCTCACAAACACTTTATTTGTTTAAACGCAGATACACAGGAATATCAGTTATTACTCATAACTAATGTAAAGATGTTATTATACTGATCTAAACTGAGTAACAGCTTTCTTAACTATTTGTCTTAGCTCTGCTTTTTTCTTTATTATTTTCTAATAATGTTTCCTCGCCAGCCTCATTGCGATGCCGGAAATCTTGGAAATAAGCTTGGCACCCAGTATGTGTTAGGCTGGCACACATCATCTATGTTTAGGAAAGCTCTCTCATAGAAATATTACATGAAGTAGGTCATGAAGGGTTTCGTGTGGCAAACCAGTCACCAAAGAAAACCTATTCATATCAGATTTTACCATCACCAGCATTATGTATAACACTCGAGGTTTGAGGTTTACTGGTGGTTTTGCATAGTTAAGACATGGTTATTTAACCTGATATGGATTTAATATTTTCATCTATTCATTTATAACTATTCAGATAAATATTCAGAAATGGAATTCACAGATTGATCCCAAAATAGTTTCCCTGACCAAATACTGTTTCCCCACAACTACCCATAATTCAGTGTTCATCTGATAACACACTGTTAAAATCTGATTTTTACAGAGAGATAAAATACTAGCTTAAAGGGGAATTCCACCAAATTTGTCAAATGTGTGAATAATCCAGTCTTTCAGAGGGAAATATCTCAGAGAGGTCTGATGTGAATTTAGAAACCTACACACTTTATTCATGACAGTACCCTTATAAGCTCCAGCTACACCTGAACATACTAGATCAGAAATTATACCTGCAGTAGAGCTTATAGAAATATTAATCACTCATCTCATTAATGTACATTTTAATTCACTTTCGGGAGAGATAAAGCATTGGTGGTAAAAACAATAATGTATGACTCATAATTACTCAAAACATAAACAAATACATTTTAAGGCTACTATGGTAATTTTTTTATTTTTTCTCTAGCATATACAGACCTTCCTGACCAGGTGACCTCTCTCTGGTTCAGAGGTGGCGATATCTATTCAGTCTGGACCTAAAGGTTAGTTAGATAGCTATATAGTCCAACATGAGAGGGTTAAACAAAAACATGATTATTTCAGGACAATATCATTAACGTGAAATATGGTTAATAGTAATGCTATTCATTCTAAACTTTCTTCTTATTTCATTTACATTGTTTGCTATTTGGAAAATGTAACTTCCAGTAGTTTCTCTTTGAGTATTTTCAAAAACATTTGACATTTAGTAGCTTTACTGCTAGCTAGCTAGCTACTTCGCTAAGTATGTTAGCCAACCCGTTCAAAAGATATTGATTAGATTATGTTTAAAGAAGATGTAGGTAACTAAGCCAACAAACTTTAACCCTGAAAACAGAATCATTAAATCTTCATTAGCATCTCTGCTAAGTTAGCTAATAATGCTACATCTGTTCGTTAGCTATCTCTTTAAATTACTTCTTAACGGCGAGCCGGATCCATAGCAACAAGAAACCATTAACGATCAGTTCTGCTGTGTGCAAATGCATCATGCTGTGGTCGGTCTGTCAGAGAGAAAAACCTCCACTAATCACGATTAATGACCCAAACTAGCAGAACTGAAGTTAAATGAAAAGATAAACCGACTCGGTAAACCTTTCTTGAATAGCATGACAAGAGCGAGAGCAGCAAGATGAAGCTGCTTCTTTCTCTCTATCCAGTTAAACAGGGTTAGCTAAAGGTGACTTCTCTTACCCATGTACACTGTGTAGCTGTTAGCTTTGAAATTCGGGCCTATCAAGGCTTCACCTACTCAGGTGAGGCAGCTGATAACTAGTTACCCATAACTGGCTCTTTATAACTGCTCTATATGTTCTCCCTAACTGGACTGTACTCTGCCCTCATTAGTGCAGACTAACCAGTTAAATGGAGAACTAACAACAAGTCTTCAACATTGACCAAAAGCAGGACTAGCTTTCAGTCTGTGTTCCTCTGAAGAGTAGTATGTCCTCATCAAGTTACTTTATGTGACAGAATGGTATTTATTAGGGAAATGTGTAAGTTTTATATTTAATTTTGAATGGATGGATCTATAGAGTTCACGTAGCAATAGGTCATATCTAAAAGACTGAGAAAATTTAGTGATTGGAATATTGGAAATTTCTGCATTCCTTAAAAAAACAGACCCCCAGATCGTGGCCTCGCCTGAAGCCGGCAGCAGAAAGAAGGGGCACCAGAAGTGGCTGTAACCCTAGAGACTATAAAAGCGCGGTAAGCGGGCTGGAGTTCGTGCTAGGCTAAAATCAATGCCAGCGCGGCCAGCTCTCCCGTTCATCCTGCTCTCAAATATTTGCTCCCTGGAAAATAAGCTGGACCGCATCCGACTTCAGAGAAATACATGAAGAGAATCTAGAGACTGCTGCGTCTTTGTCTTCTCCGAGACGTGGCTGAGCAACAGAGTTCCCGACGCCCCCATTCAGCTAGACGGACTAGCTTTGTTTCGAGCCGACAGAGACTCAGCCCTGTGCGGTAAGACTCGCTGTGGAGGACTGTGTGTTTACATCAACACAGAATGGTACAAGAACTCTGTACTAGTCTCTAGTTACTGCTCACCTCACCTTTTTATTTACCGAGGGAATTCACCACTGTACTGATCATCAGCGTTTACATACCACCTGGTGCTAACGCTAAAGCTGCGCTCTGTGAGCTGTACAGCGCTATCAGCGGACTGCAGAACACACAACCTGATGAACTGTTTATTGTTGCTGGAGATTTCAACCATGATAATCTCAAGTTAGTTCTCCCTAAATTCCACCAACATGTGAACTTTGCAATGAGAGGAGCAAACATGCTGGACCTGGTTTACACCAACATTCCCAGCGTGTACCGTGCACCGCCCACACCTCGGATACTCAGATCACATCTCTGTTATGCTAATTTCAGCATACAGACCTCTACAAACTCTCCAGGACTGTTTTGAGCACTCTGACTGGCAAATGTTTAGGGAGGCTGCAACCTATATCAACACCACAGACTTGGAGGAGTACACATTATCTGTGACTAGCTACATCGACAAGTGCATGGATGATGTGACCGTCTCCAAGACCATCACTACACGTTCCAACCAGAATCCATTGATGACTGCAGAGGTGCGTGCTCTGCTGAAGGCTGGAGACTCCGTCTTCAAAGCAGGAGGCCCTAAGAAAAGCAAGGGCCAAACTGTCCATCAGAGAGGCGAAGCACATGGCCAGAGCATCCACAGCCGCTTCAAGAACAGCGGTGACACACAGCGCATGTGGCAGGGCATCCAGGCCATCACTAACTACAGCACAACACCACCTGCCTGTGACAGGGATGCCTCCTTTCCAGATGCGCTGAACGACTTCTACTCTTGGCTCAAGACACAGAATGGCGTGGCAGCAAGGAAGACCACCCCTCCTCCCGACGACCAGGTGTTGTGTCTTACAGCAGCTGACGTGAGGAAAACTCTACTCAGAGTTAACCCACGGAAAGCCACTGGACCAGACAACATTCCTGGTAGAGTGCTCAGGGAATGTGCAGACCAGCTGACAGATGTCTTCACCGATATCTTCAACATCTCTCTGAGCAGTGCCACTGTCCCAACGTGCCTCAAGGCAACCACCAGCATACCCGTGCCGAAGAAGTCTTCAGTGTCCTGCCTCAATGACTACCGCCCTTGCACTCACACCTATCATCATGAAGTGGATAGAGAGGCTTGTCATGAGCACCTCCAGCACCACCACGATGAGCAATGGAGCCCCCCAGTGCTGTGTGCTTAGTCCATTGTTGTTCACCTTGCTGACTCACGACTGTGCAGCAATGCACAGCTCGAACCACATCATCAAGTTTGCAGATGATGATCAGCAAGAATGATGAGTCAGCATACGGAGAGGAAGTGCAACGGTTAATGGACTGGTGCAGAACCAACAACCTGTCTCTGAACGTAGACAAGACCAAACAGATGGTTGTTGACTTTAGAAGGACAAGTCATGATCACTCTCCACTTCACATCGACGGCTCCACTGTGGAAATCGTCAAGAGCACCAAGTTTCCTTGGAGTTCACCTGGCAGAGGATCTCACCTGGTCCCTCAACAGCAGCACCATAACCAAAAAAAGCCCAGCAGGGTCTCTACTTCCTACGAAGGCTGAGGAGGCACATCTCCCACCTCCCATCCTCACCACCTTCTACAGAGGAACCATCGAGAGCATTCTGAGCAGCTGCATCACTGCCTGGTTTGGGAACTGCACCGCATCGGATTGCAAGTCTCTGCATCAAGTAGAGAGGACGGCTGAGAAGATCATCGGTGTCTCCCTCCCCACCATCACAGACATTTACACCACACTCTGCATCCGCAAAGCAACCAGCATCATGGATGACCACACACACACCCCTCACACACACTCTTCACCCTCCTCCTGTCTGGAAAAAGGTACCGAAGCATCCGGGCCCTCACATCCAGACTGTGCAACAGCTTCTTTCCAAAAGCTATTAGACTACTGAACAATCAGAGTCTGGTCTGGACAAACAAGCACATCAGTGACTGAACTGAACAAACACACACATCCCCCACATTTTTTCGTTTTTATATTTAAAAAAAAAAACTGTCTACCGCTATTGTTCTACCACCTGGATAACTTTCACACTGCTGCTAAATTCAAAGTACAGTGTTTACAGTGTCTAATGTTTACATTTATACCAAATACGCACAACTGCGCCTTACTGCTCCCTCTACTTAGGGGCCGACTGCACTGTTTCCCCTCCCCTGTATTTATTATGTCTTGTAATGGTCTTGTGTATTTATAGTATATTGTCTTGCGCACTTGCACACGTGCACTTTATGTTGTATTGTATTGTGTAGTCTATTGTTACCTGTAGCACCATGGTCCTGGAGGAACGTTATTGGGTTTCACTGTGTACTGTACACCACCGTATATGGTTGAAATGACAAATAAAACCACTTGAACTTGAACGTAATCTGTCATGAGAGAAACCCTGTAACATGAAGCTGAAAAGCTCACTGACACTGATACCGACCTTATATCTACTTATACACACGTGGACAAAATTGTTGGTACCCCTCGGTTAATGAAAGAAAAACCCATAATGGTAACAAAAATAACTTTTATCTGACAAAAGTAATAATAAATAAAAAATTTATGAAAATGAACAAATGAAAGTGAGACATTGCTTTTCAACCATGCTTCAACAGAATTATTAAAAAAATAAACACCTGAAACAGGCTTGGACAGAAATGATGGTACCCATAACTTAATATTTTGTTGCACAACCTTTTGAGGCACTCACTTCAATCAAACGATTTCTGTATCTGTCAATGAGACTTCTGCACCTCTCAGCAGGTATTTTGGCCCACTCCTCACGAGCAAACTGCTCCAGCTGCCTTAGGTTTAAAGGGTGCCTTTTCCAGACAGCATGTTTCAGCTCCTTCCGAAGATATTCAATAGGATTTAGGTCAGGGCTCATAGAACGCAACTTCAGAATAGTCCAGTGTTTGCCTCTTAGCCATTCTTGGGTGTTTTTAGATGTGTGTTTTGGGTCATTATCCTGTCGCAAGACCCATGACCTGTGACTGAGACCAAGCTTTCTGACATTGGGCAGCGCATTTCTCTCTAGATTTCCTTAAAAGTCTTGAGATTTCATTGTATCCTGCACAGATTCAAGACACCCTGGGTCCAGACCCAGTTTTCCTTCAAGCAGTGGCTTTACTGTGTTAAGGTACTCGCCAAAGCAGACCTCTCTTTCTTTATCTATTGCTTTGTCTCATTTATTCCCCTCATGCCATCTCTGAGTGATACAAATGCAGACAATGTTTGACTAAATGTACTAACTCTCTTTTCCCTTTCTGTTTTCTAATGCACTTCACATTAAACCCAACAACAGGGGTGCCTTATTTGTGGCAGGTGAAGCATAACAAATTCTGGGTGTTCAGGTGAACCAACTGTGTACTTGAGTAGCGCGGTGGAACTTGTACTTGTCCCAGAGGACAACAAACCTAAACTGCGCTTGTCTATCTTCCTGTGAGTATGCTGTGTGTGTGAGTAAGGTGATGGTGTGAGCAGTGTTGGAGGGATCAAGAGTGGCATGATGATGAACAACACCCTTCTGGCCAAAGGGTACCCACATTGTGATGTTGCCACCATGCTGCCCAGGGACACAGATGATTGTGTTGTACAAAACTATGGGTTATGTTACCAGTGTGAGGGTAGCATAGCATACTTAAACATATAGCGTAGTGGCGTTCCCCGGTCAGAGTTGCACTGTACAGCTGCTTCATGTGTACATGATGACTTTTCAGGAGAGAGCTCAGTGCAGATGGACCAAGTGGATTTTTTTTGCTACAGTGTTATGGCTCATATTAAGCTGGACCCTCTACCCAGTCCCACAAAAACTCAACCCGTGGTTAACCATATGGTTAGTGGTTCAAGTTTGTACAAGTCCTAGTGACTGTAATATACCAGACAATTAACAAAAAGGACAATAAACATCCTGTCTCCTGTACGTTGGTATGTTTTACACCACACTACAGCAAGCGTCTCTCCTAACAAACACTCCTCTAGAGATGGAGGTGGAGTAAATATGGAGAGAGAAAAAAATGCCTCCTCTGCTTTGTCATTGAAAATGTTTGATTTCCTCTTCTCTTTGAGTGAGTGTGATGGAGCTGTAAGCTGTGAGGAGCTTCTCTCTCAGGTTCGTTAGGGGTAGAGGAGGTGAAGGACTATGTACAGGTCAAAGGGAGATGTACAGCGGTGTGGTTCTCATTCTTCAGTCCTCCACAATCTCTCTTTAGAGCCGGTATGTAATAAGTGTCAACAAGTGAAAAGAAAAGAATCTAATGTATGATGATGTAGCAAACCTGCTTATAAAAACCACACGGAGTTTCGCCAGAGAGACATAAAAGCACAGTGAGGGAAAAACGATATTTAATCTTCTATAAGGTGAACAATTTGAAGGATAACAATTTGCAAACAACTATCTGTCTCTGGCATGGGGCCTGTCCTGAGCCCAGGTCTTAAAGCGATCAGACCCTCGCCGGTAGTGGACGGCAGTGGTGGAGCTTACTCCCTAGACAACAGGACTGGGGAGAAGCTGGTGGTGTTGGGGGTGGGGGAGAAGGATGAAACGTCGGCATCTAAAGGCGGCAAAACATGAGCAAAAGTTGAATGATTTTAAAGACAGGTGGCGCTTTGAGATTGACCAGAGTAAAGAATGAATGCGTGATGTAGCATTGGAGTCTTCTTAGCAGAACTTGCACTAAGGACTTGCTAGAGGACTTCTTTTTTTTCTATAAACAGTCTTACTGTCATATTAAGCCCCTGTTATAATATTTTATGTCCCTGTTATCATTTCATATTAATGATTGGAAGCTTGAGGGTGGGTTTGGGTAACTTGAGTAGAGATATGGGGTTTGTTCCTAGTGGAGGGAGTGGGGTTAAGGCATCCTGCTCCGAACCCTCTCCACTGAAACCGTCATTGAGGTGTAGAGATGCCATGTCTGGAGGGGAAAAGTGAATAGTATTTCCAACAGAGGCTTCTGACTGAGACATGAGTGGGTTAAGGATGAACACTCACCCTCACTGATTAGAATAGAACAATAAACCCAGGTGAATAAATCTGGAATGAATAGCTTAGCTATAAGCATGCTAATGTGGCTAACAGAGAATGGAAGTAAATAAACACCAATTTATCAACCAAGTTATCCGCATCATGTGTAGCCGTGTTTCAACAAACTGCTGATGTATTTCCTGGCATCACGGTGGTCTTTAAAGCCCTTCACTTGAGAAAACAGCCAGTCCACCACATCAGCACCTGAAAAATACTAACATCAAGATTCTGAGTCTTTATAAATTATTATTATTTATTTACAATGCAAATTTGCCTCATAGATTTACTTACAAACTTTCCGATCTCTTAAGTAAAACAGAGATATTTAAACCACTCCCTCTAGTGGCCGTAAGTCCATTTTCACAGAGGTTTGAATAATGACTTTTATGAATTTTGACTTGGTATAATGACAAAAAAGTTAATAAGAGTTGGATTTACTTCTCTCCATAAACTGCTACTACACTCACGGCATTCACTATGGCTTAAGCCACATCTGGGCTCAGACCTCCAGACCTGAGTCAGGTAACTGCATCTCCTTCACTATGGTGGCCATGTCTGTCTTGCTGGCTGAGAGAGGAAGTCTTCACGCTGTACGAAACACGTCATTACAAAGAAACTCAGTTTTTAGACAGAACAATCACAGTGAAGCTGTATTACACAATACAGGAAAAGAAACCACAATTCCAGGGAATTCCACAGATTTTTCACAAGTGGTTTGATGTGAAACAGTGGTAACGGGAGTCAGGGATCACAGTGCCTACTACACAGTTATACATTAATATACATATAGACAGTACCAGTAAAAAGTTTAGACACACGCAACTAAATGAATGTTGCTGCTTATCTTACAGACTGTACCGGCTTACACTTAACAGTTCCAGCGGATGAGATGTCTGAAACAACACATATCCTGATATACCACATATACTCATAGTTTCATAGTTCAATATCTTCTCTCCACACTGCACATATTTAAAACATGCTAAACAGTGAAAGTAAAATCTTTACAAGTTGCTTATTTGCTATTTGCTAGAGCTTATCCTGGAGCTCATCAGATGGAAAACAGGAAACACCCTGGACAGGCCACAAGTCCAAAATATAATATTTTCTTGATACACAATATGCATTACAGTAGTGTTCATCATCAGATCAGTTGGAACTCAAAATGGTAATTCTATATTCAAACAGAAACACTATAAAAAATGTAATATTCAATATTACTATTAAATCCTATTACACAAAACCAGTTAACCACTCTTCATAAGGAAACATGCTGATATACTGATATACACGGCATGTTCAGAAAATCTCATTTTATTATAAATCAGTTTATCACAATAATGATGTACTGTATAATGTCATATTGCCAATCTCTGTATCAGGCATCAGGTAATACATAGATAAAGCAATTTTAAAAATACCTTTCTGTGAGGTCTTTGTTAGCGGCTTTAAACACCACCAGCATCAACAAACCACTTGGAGTTATGCAGAAACATTTGTGGATTCCTTTTTAGGGGCGTGTGAGTAACACTTAGAAAGGAAATGAGTTCTTAAAGAATACCGTAGTGTGGATACGTTCCAGTCAGCGCTGTAGTGTGAGAGATCCAAGCAGCAGGGTCAGTGAGTCTTGCAGGCTCAGCAGAAGAAGAGCCAAAAGAAAAGCCTTTAAAATACTCACATTAATATGATGTCATACTTAGCTGCCCTTGTTAGACTAGTGGCAATGCCTTTTACCGCACACATCAAATTACTGTTGAGTAGATGGCACCGTTTGTGGGCAGTAGCTGATTCCGGCCTAATAATGATGGTAATACTCCTAAAGCATTAGTGTATAATATGCAGTACCTCTGGGGATGGTGAAGTAACATCACAGAAAGGGGTCCCAACACTTGGCCACAACGAGACTTATTGGCCTGAGGAAAAGGCTTTCAGCAACAGTTAGCATCATGATCTAAGTGTGTCCAGAGTTTAGCAGATGGTTACAGCTGATCAGATACAGTGTCGCTGCTTACCCAGGCTTAGAGACAGTTTCCTGTAGAATCATATTGCTCATATTCCCAAAGTTCACATCATTCACCTGTAAAAACAGAAATCAGGTATCAATATTAACATGTTTCATAATCTTCAGATCTAAAATGCGTACATATACACACGCTCTAGTGAACACACACATGTTGTACACATTAGTCTGAGCAGTGTAACTATCAGTGTACCTGTAATAGCATGTCTCCAGGTTTAATTCGTCCATCAGACGCCCGGCTCCGCCTTTCATAATGGAGCCGATGTAGATGCCTCCATCTCTCCGGTCGTTACTCTGCCCTACAATAATCATAAAAAGGAATCATTCGACAGGTATGAAACTTGGTGGGTGGATTTAACATTGGGAGACATGCATAAATTTTAAGTGTACTATAAGCAAGGATGGGCCTTATCACTGTACCTGTTTGACCCAACAGGCATGACTGCAGACATTCAGCAAGCAGTGATGCCCTCCAGTCCTCCTGTTAGTGCCAGCACCATTGTAGAACCACTGTAATTAATAATAAATAACAATAACAACAACAAAAGGAAACTTAGACACAAAAATCTAATAAATTATAAAGGAAATTTATATAAATCTAAATAAACATAAAGGAAACTTATATAAATCTAAATAATCATAAAGGAAACTTACATAAATCTAAAAAATCATAAAGGAAACTTATATAAATCTAAATAATCATAAAGGAAACTTATATAAATCTAAATAATCATAAAGCAAACTTACATAAATCTAAATAATCATAAAGGAAACTTATATAAATCTAAAAGATCATAAAGGAAACTTATATAAATCTAAATGATCATAAAGGAAACTTACATAAATCTAAATAATCATAAAGGAAACTTATATAAATCTAAATAATCCTAAAGGAAACTTACATAAATCTAAATAACCATAAAGGAAACTTATCACCAATCTTAAGATGTGGTGGTTTTAATTACTGTACAATATTTTACATATAAACGTTTCTACAAAACTACAGAAGCTCTTCAAACTGAAAACCCTATCTCCAGAGCCAGATTGAGGACCCCTGGAACTGCCTCCAGGAGGTCCAGAATCTCCTCAGAGAAGATGATTTCGCCTCTTCTGGTGACCACTGCGTCGAAGGGTCCCACACACGCTGGTGGGCCGCAGAGGGAGTGGGGCATACCTGCACACACCACAGTACCAAGTAACACAGACTCTGTGAATCACTGCTTGGTCAGCTAAAATCCAGCTCTCTTTAATCTCAGTCGGGTTTCTAGGCCTTAATGCAGTCTAAGAAATCAGATCTGCTGTTTACACTCCCACATCACATGACCACAGTAATGATTTTCATGTAGCGTGTTATGGAGCTTTGTGTCCATGTAAACGGTCTGCAGAGTTACACAGCTCAAAGTACATTTAAATGATGAAACTAATATTTAAAAACAAAACTGAACATAGACGACGTAACTAGCCAGTTAAAACAGACAGCCGAGCTGTACAAAGCCAGGAACACAGTAAACCTAAAAAGCTGAGTCTGATCAGCCAAAGTTTCATTCTGCAGCCGCTACTTGAATTTCAAACACCGGGCGGTTACCGGGCTGAAGACTGCAGCGGTTGCTCTGCAGCGATTGGTGGACTGATAAGGGCGGAGTTTGGTGGAAAGCGTTTGATTGACTTTCTGCGCTCCCAGAAAACAGATCAGTTTCAGCATCACTACCAGTTCAGCTAATTCAGATATGCCTCCTCCATTCTACTGGATCAGCTTGTGGTCGGTCTGGGTGGGTCCAGGAGCGCAGTCACTCAACACAACCGCCGGCGAGCCATAGCTGAACCTACGGGAAGCGAAGACGCTCAAAAAACGTTGTACGGACGCGAACAATCAGCGCCGAACAGCACAGACACCAGCATGGTTATGTACTTTTAGCTCAGATTAAACACAAGATATTTTACATATCTCGCATTTATCAGCGATTCTCCGAGTATCTGTAATCCACTATACACATTAGGAGTGTGACGTCAGTAACCGATCTGCTGATATGGCGGATAGGCACGCTAACGTGTGAGTAAGGAGGGAACCGGCACTTCTTTATTCCCACTTCTAGCACCGCCTAAAGCCTTTAATAGCGTTTGGAAGCGACAGCACATAAAAATGGAGATTAGCTCCTCTGTTTTAGTACAGAGTGTACAGTTTCTAGCGGTGTTTGTACCGGGAGGGATGATCACAGGCCTCCGGTCAATGAACAGATCTCCACTGGGGAGTAGGTATGTCCGCTCAGTCGAGACCTCGAACAGCCTGTAGACGTTCATCCTACAATATGTAAAAGGAGAAATCAATAAACCAGAGAAACAGGAAACAGAAATCAGAGCAAAGTCGTAACCGTTTTGAAGAGATCAGAAATGTTTTCCCCCAACAGAATTCCAAACTAAGCATTCTGGAGTTGCTAAGCACAACTGTGATGTCACAACCACCACAACTAGAACAGTACCAGCATGTGATATGAGTTATTCAGTGTATGTGATCAGTGAAAATGTAACTTCATTTATTTCATGAATAACAGTACTAAAGTGCACACACACACACACACACACACACACACACACACACACACACACACACACACACACAGAAATAATTAATAATAATACATAGTCATAAAAGTATTTTTTGTTTCTCTAAATGCACTGCACAGTGCCATCCAGAATTACTATTGCCCTTGATAAATATTTGTAGGCCTAGAGGAACTATCTTAGCTATTTAGGAACTTGATCTTATATCAGATGTTCAGAGAACATACAAATGAACTGATTAAAGACCTACTGACCTCCATAAATATAATAATATAGCTATGCACTTGATGTAATGAACCAAATTGGAAATGGGAAATGTGTAATGGCCACATGCAGAGAAAGCAGGACTATTTTAGATGCAAAAAAAAAAAAAAAGGATCAAACAGTTACATATTAGGGTCACCGAGTTTTCCAAACTATGATTAGATTCAACCTTTGAGCACACGAACTACTTGAAAGGCTTACCCTAAAAAGCCACTGCCATCAAACCACATACACATCAAAGCTGTAAGCATATGGAGACTAAAACTGGGTGGTTGTTGAATCTTCCAGCAGGGCCATCATGTATAGAATTCCCTTGTCTCACAGACCAGAGAACATGGCTTTCATCAAACCTTATATACAAGCCCAGTTTTAGCAACAGATCTCTGTTAAGACATTATTAACAGCAGTATTAACACCAGATGAGTGTTTCACTTACATCATGTCTGATAATACAGTTTTGATATTATTGTCTGATATATTATTATTTTGACAATTAGGCCAAATGTTTGTGTGCCCATCTTTTGTCATTATGATACAAGTACAGTAACAACATTCTAGAAACCACCTGCATGGCACCATCATAACACCATTCTAGCAACCACTACCGAAATATCACGGCAAACACATAGCAACACCTTAGACACCACCAAGGTTACCATAGTAACCACCTACCAACACCTTTAGATACCCTAGCATCCCCCTATCTTTGCCCTTTGCGACCATTCTGTCATATCGTGGACACTGTTTAACAGCACATTAGCAACAATGTGAGATTCCACAGCAACCACCTACCAACACCGTAGCACTCACCTAAAACAACTGCTAAAACTTGGGGGCTCTTGTCATTTATGTCAATGCTGATGCCAGCAAATTGTGGACCCGGAGGAGAACTGCAGGACTCATTGCACCTTGCTATTAGACGGAAACAGCATGTAAAAGAGAAGATCAAATGAAAATACTGAAGTTAAACATGAAAAAAATAAAAATACTTCACTACAAAGGAATTTATACCTAACTAACTTTTACCTAATCTTTCTGTTTTAGAGAAGTTGACCCTGAATGGTCTGTGACAGGCATATTTTTATTTAGGTTCAAAATAACACCACTGCAGTTCTCCTACTGCACTTTCTCCCTATAGGATCAGACAATAGATCTTTAGTGCATTAGCAGTTTACTAAAATGTTATATACTGTATCTATATACAGTTATATACGGTAGCGTTTTGCATATAGCCATAACCAGTGTTCAAAAATTCTATAATAGAAAACAGTTGTATTTCTCTAAACAAGGTGTATTAAAGCTTACTCCCAACAAAGCATCCCATAAGTAAAAGAAAGAGAAAATTGAATGTTTCAAGATGAAGGTCTTAACATAAACCAGAGAAAATGATCATATATAATCATGAGATGATATGTTAACGCTCTTTGGGACGCACATTATTCACTCTGAATCATCGTTGACCAAACTTGAAAATCCCATTTATTGGTTGAAGTTGTCATGTCCTTTCATCAGAACTGTTACTTCGCAACACGTAATGGCACATATATAAATTAGATTCTTTACTATAAGACTATAGTGATTGATAGAACAGGCCACTGACAATGATGATAGTGAAAGAAATGATTCTAATTATATAAATTCAAAAGTTTAGAAAATAAATATTACAAATCAGTTCAGTTGTTTAAACTGCAAATTACTAATATGACATGCATAATCTGAGATGGAACTATCAATACTGTACCTACAGGTTTTATGATAGGATTAATTGAGAAGAGGTAGAACAGTGCAGTGACTCTTGTTGGTTAAGCCTCATTGAATGTGTGGAAAATGGGTCACATCGCAGGTGTTGATGGTTGGTTAAAAGTAGTAATTGCACTTTGCTGTGACAAAACCATAGTGTGAAGGAAGTGGCTGATTTAGCAGGTGTTTGGAAGTGTATGGTCATGCAGGTTTACCAGCAGTGGCTAAAATCCCAGTCCACAGGAAATTCTTCTTAGAATTGTGCCAGGGACGGCATGCACCAAATCTGGCCCAACTGTGAAATTCTTTGACGCAAGAGTTTCTGAACATTGATGTGGTACTACACACTATTAGGTGCGTTTTAGTCACAGGTGACTATTTTTGTCTGTTGATATTAGTGTATCAACTACAATTTTAGAATGAAAAGAAGAAAGAACCAGCAAGCAAAAGTTTGGGTACTCCAAGAAACGTGGTTGGTGTAGCTCAGCGGATAACACCACTACCCGCCAAGTAGCCACCACCACACGTGGGAGACTGGGGTTTGAATCCCGGTCTGGGTGATGCTGTGCTACACCAATAAGAGTCCTTGGGCAAGACTCCTAACACTACATTGGCCTGCCTGTAATATGATTAACCTTGTAAGTCGCTCTGGATACGAGCGTCAGCTAAATGCCGAAAATGTAAATGTACCAAGGTCTCAGACCTGAAAAGCTTGTTAGGGCTGTAGCTTGTTCATAATTAGGAAAGGCCAGGAGACAAAAAAGTCAAAGCTTTATAAATATACTCCTCAAACCTTGTCTCAATAATCAGCAGTCAAGGGTTCTTTTAAGCAGCTGTCTGGCACTCTGACAATTAAAATAATTGATGCTCACAAAGCAGGAGAAGCTATAAGAAGATAGCAAAGTGTTTTCGGTAGTTTGTAATGTAATTAAGACATTGCATATAATAGTGAAGGTCAATTTGAGGTCTTGAAGACCAGGAAAACTTTCAGAGAGAACTGCTTGTAGTATTGCCAGAAAGACGAAGCAACCTCTTGTTTGACTGCAAAAGACATTCAGAAAGATTTGGCAGATTTCTGGTGCTAAATGGTGGTGGATTACTCTTCACCTGTACATATCCAAAAAAAAATCTTTCCTGCATCCTCAGCACAACATTTAGCAGCAGCTAACTTTTGGCACTAATCAGCAAAGGTATATTTAAAAAAACAGGTGCAGAATGTCATTAAAAAACATCTCTCCAACTATTAAGCAATAGTAGTGCTCAAAGCAAGGTAAAGAGAAGAATGGATTCAATTAAATACCAGCAAATTCGAGAAATAAACAACACCATCTGAAAAAGAAGGCTAAAGATGAAAGGGGTGGCAACAGGATAATGATCATAAACACACCGCAAAATCTACTACCTCAGAGATGCAAACTTGCAGATATGTAAGTTTTGCCATGGCCCTCACAGTCAGCTGACACAAACATTATTTAAAACCAGTGGATAGGGCTCCACAGAGCTGCACCTGCAAGAAAGCCCAATAATCTCTAAATGCTAAACCTTTCTTTCTGCCCCTTTCCTGTTTTTGTTATTTTAAAACTGAAATAGGTGGAAATAAAAAAATGAAAAAAAAAAAAATCCAAAATGTGTTTTGGAAATCAGATCATCTTTTACTTGCTAAGCCTTCCACATTAACAGTGATCCGTTTTTTAAAGCAGGATGTTTTAAGTCATCAGCTGCACAAACAGCTGCACAAACAGCCGTATTGTGAAGTGTTGAGCTTAATAATGGAAACTGGTTTTCAGTAGGAGACCAGTCTACCACCTGCAGGTCCTAATTACACAGCCATAGCGCACAACACTTGCAGAATGTGTTGTAGTATTGTAGTCAGGTTGAAATAAACACAGGTGTACCTAAAGAAAAGTGGGTCTAAATAAGAGCATTATTAGTTTTCATAGCTGTGTTTTGTTTCAGTGTTGCTTTTGGCAGATGAACAAGTCACACACTAATACTCCCCGATACCATAACAATTTGGATGGAACTGTACTTCTTCAGCCTGGAGTAATTCTGAACGCATACATTGCTTCACATTTTAGCACATCTAGCACCTACCAGCACAATACAGTAAAATACTGTACGCAGAAAATCTATTTAGCTCTTAAGCAGAGAGTTCATGCATTTGTTGGGCTTATTTTTCCCTGATATGAAAATATAATTGTATTTATTTATTTATAAAATAATTAACGGAATACTGAGTTTTATTTTGTGATATGTTATATCAAAAGTCTCTCCCTTAAATGACGTCTGGAATCCTTATTAGGACATCCTAGGTGGAACATGAAGCTAACTCTATTTTAAAGGAAATTTGTGTTCAGGTAAACCATGAAATGGAACACTTCATGAGACATCTGCCACTGAAATCAGGGCTTTAACAGCACTTAAATTGAGTCACTTTAGCTTTTTCTGACTTTAGCCTTTTCTGCTCTGATGACCTGTGACAACCAGTATTAAAGCAAACTGACCTTAGTCACTTCAAGACTGGTGTGTTTACAGGAAGTCTAGTTCTCTAAGAAAACTCTTTCGTTTAAACAGCGCTGCTTGGAGATTTAAAGGAATTGTTGCTTTCAGGTGTCAGACTAAAGGTGAAAAACATGAGACCTGCAGCCATGAATGTAAATGCCAAAGTTTTCATATTCTTAAAATAAAGTTTGTTTCAACAAAATTCTGCCATTGCAGTAACAGCCCAAACTTGACTTATCTGTGTCTCCCAGCATTATTGACCAGTAAAGTCTTCTATGTGGTAAAAAAACAAGAAAAAATAATAATTATTATTATTTATTTAAAAATGTTGATGGCCTGTGTATACTCATTAAAATCATTTTATATATCAATTAATGGAATTTGTTCAAATGCAGGCTCTGAAACTAGAAAGTATCTAATTTTTGGCATTGGAATCACAATTTCAAACAGCCTCAAATGAGATTAAACATTGTCTATCAAAGCTGTTTCCTACTTGGATGGAACAATAGTACACACTGGTCTGGGAAGCTGTTAATTCCATGATATTTTAAACAAACAATGTTGATATTATTGCATTCATAACACCATCCTTTCATTATAATAATCTTAGATAAGAATTTTGGAATTAGCGTGGGCATTTCAGTTTAGGCTAGAGAGGCAGTTAGCAACTGAGGAAAAAACTAAATGGCTCTAGTCAACAAGAGACGGCTAAAACAGAAGAGCATTTCGTTTTGTCAACTCTGCAGTAGATTGGGATGCAGATCTTGTAGATCTTGATGATCTTGATGTTCTCAGGTTGAATTCAAACCTATGACCTTTTGGTCACCAGTCCCACTATGCCAGCACTACCCCTTCCCTTACCTCTTATTATGTGAATAAGAGAGAGAAAAGCTGTGTGTTAGAAAAAGTAAATGAAAGTAAAATGAGCTTCTGCAGAGAATCACAACAAAGAAAAAACATTTAAACAAGAAACTAAAAGCTCTGGATAGGCCAAGCATTAAAAACCCACATTACTGAGTGCACATGGTCAACTCTCATTACACAGTGAAACAGTTTGCATTGTTTGATATGACGTCTGATGTCTGAAAATCTTTTGTCTTCAGGTCAGTGTCTGTTGGTTACATAAAGTTACATTGAAATGCAACTGCATATGTAAGTGAGCTCTGATCACCCTCTCAGGCTAAATTACACTGGATAAATATAGCTTTAGTAAGGCCTCTTTGTTGAACAGCCAGTTTCAGCTTGTTGCTGCCAAAAGGACCACTTTGTAAAACCCTCTGTTACTTCCACCGGATAAAATGATATCTTTGTGAGTAAAAACACATTAAATCAAAACGATATATATATATAATATTTTATTTTTCAATTGCTGTAATAATATCAAAAGTCATATCATATTACATTATATCATATATCATAATATATTGTTTATAATATATAATACATAATGTGATATTTTAATTTTATTCAATTTAACAGATTTTTTAATGAATCAAATTACCTTCCTAAAGAAAAAACAACTTTATTACAACAACTAATGACAACAAGCCTCAATATTTAGTGTGTCCACTGTTTGCTTTTATTACAGATTGAGTTTGCTTGGGATTGTCATCTTGGTGTAGAATTGGAGTATTGCGTGATAATATTGTGTTGATTTGTTATCATTTGTTTGAAAGGATTAGCAGGATTTATAATGCCTTCAAAACACAATTCACCAATTTCCGATTGTATTTCAGATTACACTTTATACAAACTTGCACTGCTCCTTCACCATTACTGAATGGCATTACTGAAGGTTGTAGACATAGTTCAAAAGCTATTTCACTGCATTATACAACTTCCTGTTACTTCCACAAAATCTTAGAGACATCAGTTCACAATTCCTTATTCCAGTCTAGATGTTCGGTTTCAGCATCCTTGTGCGAAGATTCTTCTTGTTGATCTATGTCCTTTTCTCAGTTATAGCCTTTCAAATACTTTCAGAAACTGATGCTTTCAAGTACAAGAACAAGTTTACCTTACAGTGGAGGGATGGAAACAGATCTGAAGGAAAAGTGGAGCTAGATTTCCTTTAATCTCTCAAAGATTAAAGCTTTAAGAACTGTTTATCTGATGGTGACAGCTTATGCATGGCTGTGCTCAGTTGTTGAGAGTCCTAGATTTTCTCTCCACTTTTGGAAACTCTTTTTGTTTTTTTCACTTAGTTCACTTTGGCTTTCTCCTTCCTTATGCAAGTAGATTATCTTAAATTGGATCTCTGCAGAAATATCTCCTTTCCCCGTTTTAGATGCTAATTTAAAAGAAATCAGGAAGGCAGTTAAGGCTTGTTGCACGTTAGTGTGAACATTAGTGTCTTAAACAATGGGGAACATACAGTGGTGGACGAAGTAGAGATACTCAAGGTAAAATATTCCTCCAGTAAAAGTAGTAGTTTCTCCCATTAGAGCTCCATTTAAGTAAACATATTTGCCTTACACATAATGTATTTGCATTCAAATGTACTTCAGTATAAGTAAAAGAAGCCTGATTTATTATGGTTCTAATGTCATATCATGATTCCGGAACAAGACTCTTAATCAACACATTTTAGCTGTAAAGACTCTCAGTCCACCAGTCCTTTAATAGAATGTCATTAATGAGTCACCGATGTCTATTTAAATAATCATAAGCCCAAAACACTGAAGGACAGCAGTTCCCATTAGGTAGAACCAAGCTCTGTCCAACAGCTTAAAACCAGCTGAAAACAAAGTGACCACTGTACCATTTGCTGGGCTCGCTTTGCACTTCTTTCCATTTGACATGTTACTTTTTATGTACATATAAGCCAAAAGAAACCACAGATGGGACATAATGTAGTGGTGTAAAATATTAATCAAATGTAAGATATTAAAGATTGAAATGTAGTGGAGTAAAAGTAAAAAGTCACCCAGCATGGAAATACTTTAGTAGAGGTGGACAAAAACACTATTTACAATAACCAATTACATTTACTTCATTACTGTGCACCACTAGAAGCATAATATCAGCAACAGCTTTAAGAACAGTCTTTGCTGGAAGAACACAGTTGTAACTTGCTGAAAATAGTGTACAAAAGAGCTAAAGTGGCAGAAGGGTGCAGAAATGTAAAGAATGGACACTGGTAGATCTTTCATTAATCAGAAACTCCATTAATAAATTGTACTCATAGTGTGTTTTGACTGTCAATTATAATTAAGCAAAAGAGTGTTCTCTGGCTTCTGCACAGTATTATACATATATGCTACCTTTAGTGCACACATTAATACACACCACTAATAAAATAGTGCCTCATAAAGCAAACATGCCCTTAGAAAAACGCAAAAACAACTTTCCCTGCTGTAAGAAATGAAGCCTTGCTGCTCTCACCTCTGAAATGGCATACGTACTTTAGTCTCAGTAGGTTGCCTTGACATTCACTAACGAACATCAAACCTGGTCAATCCCATCCTAACTAATTTGTGCTTTGGCACTACCAAGAATAAAGACGCAATCAGAGGCTGACCTCCTACACCTTCAACTCATGCAGTAATTAATCATCTTGATCGATAGATTGGAGGAGACGGAGCAGAATTTCAAAGTGCTGTTTTGCTTTAATCGCAATTTCTGAGAAGGAGCATGGATATGACAAGGTGCCTAATTAGACGTTGATGAAATAGAAATGACAGGCATGAGTGTTTGCAGCTTTTAAAGCCATTAAATCATCTCTTTGGACCTTTCATCTCCTTATGTTTACTCCAGTCCACTAATTGATGCATTGAATCCCCTAAGAGCTCGCACAGCAGAGCTGGAGTGGCGTTAAAAAAAAATCGAAAAAAGAAGGAAAAACTACAGTATTTTGCTCAGATCTCCCAAAACACTCATTAGCTTGGATTGTCTTAGTCCTCACACATCAAGTATGGTTCATATTGCTTATCTTCTTGACATCAATTTGTGGTAGCACCTCCTGAGAGTATAATAGAGTAAACTGCATCCTAGAACACCTGACTATTAAAGGAGCAATCTGTAAGATTAAGCAGACTGTTTAATTCATACTTCAGACAATATGGGCCTACATACCAATTGTTGCATTCATCTCTATTGTGATAAACAAAGAAAAGCCCAGTCCTTCCTCCAAAGTGTTAGCATTAACAGCTGTTTACTTGCCAGTCCAGAATAAACAGCATCAAACCACTTCTTTACTCGCCATAAGCTTTCTTTAGGGGGCTACCTGTCTTTAAACGATCTAACCAAAAGTAAGACCCCAAATATGACTGATAAGGGGTTAGAATATGCACTCAGAACAGTGCTACTTCTTCACCCTCTTATGATGGACTGATGGCAGACTCTTCACTACAGTGTCTCACTATTTCCTCTTACAGTACAGAGTGATATTACAAAGCAAGAGAGTGCAGTACCAGCTGGTTAGAATGCTAACATGAGGAATTTTGGAAAAAATAATATTTACATGTATACACACGTAGAGCTGTTATGAAAACAGGCCAGCAGTGGTCAGTATGTGACTAACAAATGTAGTATGGAATGAATAATTTTGAATTAAAACTGAGAATATAGTTGTTGAGAGCAGAACTAGGAACTCAGGACAGCACAAAGTGCAAGTCACTAGAAAAAAGGTCTGCAATCTGAACAACAACACAACTCTTTTATTCCCTAAAAAGCTTTTTATCAGAACCAAACATTATTTTTAGAGGGAGCTTTTTGGTTTGTATTACAGACATGAGTTTTTTTCAGCTGTGTTCCAGGCATATCTCAAATACTTTCATAGGCTTCTGCTTCTACATCATGGCCAGCAAAGCCACAGCTGTTTGGAAGCAGGAGATGAAGAAAGGGAACACCCAGGACACAGAGGGGAATGCTCAGGGATGTTTGTGAGTGAATGAGTGTTAGACAGAATGATTGAATTCAGCTCATGTTCCCTTTCTCACACACCTCCCAAAATAACTGTCTTCCTGTTTGTGAGGCTGGTACCTATTAGCTGACCAAGAAGCACCTCTTCTCACATGTTATCGCCAATATTAAGAAAAGGAAAACAACTCAGGCTTGGACCTGGACCTTAATAGAGCTTTTGAGCTGTTGAAACAACAAGACAACAACAATAATACAAAAAAACAATACCAATAAAAAATTAAAATTAAAATTAAAATTAAAATTAAAATTAAAATTAAAATTAAAATTAAAATTAAAATTAAAATTAAAATTAAAATACTGTCTGTCTGAAACCCAAATATGTTTTATAATTACAACACTAAAAATGCTACCTTGATGAAAAGTGTCCTGGTTTATGGTCCAGTCAACATCTGCTTCCAGAGTGAAACAGTGTCCCAGCCCTCTGCTTAGTCAAACTCTGGAACTATAGTGAAAGTGTCCCAGTTCATGGCCCAGACAAACAACTGCCATGATAAAAAGTGTCCCAGTTCAAGGCCCAATAAATCTCTGCTAGCATGACGAAAGTGTTCCAGTTCATGCTACCATGATTAAAAAAGAGTCACAGTTCAAGACTCTGGATCCGTAGTAAAGAGTCTATCAGCCCTCTGCCCAGACAAATTCCACTACCATGGTGAAAAGTGTGGCTTAGTCAAAGTCTGCTACATCAAAGTGTCCCATTTAACAACCCATATTTATGCTGATATATGTTAGATTATGATATAATAAGTTATATAAAGCATTAACTAATGGGTGTACTGCATTTTTACTATAGGTCAGTCAATAAAACATCCTTTCAGTCGATAGTTTGCTGCCATTAAGTAGGACTATAAAACAGTATCTCTATCCTCTGGTCCTACAACTGGAAAAGCTAGCTGTCTGAACTTTAATAGGAGACTTCCCTCTCATCAAAACATACTAAAGCTACCCTCTTGCTCCTCCACTAAGGATTATAGCTACATAGTGGGTGGGTGGGTGGATAGTTACTGTTTGTGTGAAAGCTTGTTGTGAGCTCTGTGTTTCCCTGAGATTACCTGCTAGCTTTTAGCTAGCAAGCCATAAGGTATTTTCAGTTTTGCTGTTCCTCACGGTTTGTTAGCCCTTCAATCCAGTTTAGCATGCCACCTGCAGGCAATTGAGGATCCTGTGGTCTTTCACGCATGAGCTAGCCAGCAGTCACAGTCCATGTCAGTCCTAGAAGCCCTGTTCTCCACTGTGACTCAGCTGTTGATGAAAAATTATTGGCTTTCTGAATCTCTCTAAATCTGAGTTGCACTTTTCCTGTGTTGGGCATAATGTCCATATTAACTGTACATTAGGACAGTCTATTCGAAACAGAGTAGCATAGAGTAGTTTGCCAGACAAGCTAGAGTTTCATCCTTCTCCTTGTCTGCAAAAAGTAGAAAAAGCACTGAAAGTCATGAAAAGACATCACCAATTCTGTTAGCTTAAGCATGCCATGAACACCAATACTGTCACCTATCCTGCTTCTGCACAAAAGGGCTCCACCTGCAGATAACTGTCCCTGCCACTTCCTCAAACTGAAGCCTGTAGTCACTGAGGTGGGACAAAGGCCATCTGTTAGAAGTGCAGATCAGATAACACACAGAAAATAGAAACATGCTTTCTACTTGGAGTGGGAAATCTTTGAAGCCTGTCAGACCTGTCAAGGTTTAAGAGCTGCTACAGGTAGGACAGCCATCTATCACAGTCAGCCGTCCATGACAGCCAACTATAGAGTCTGTCCCCAGTTTTCATAATTCCTTGAGGACAAAGGACAAATATCATCAACATGTAATGTCATGGTTTTTCTAGAGTTTGTTTTGTGTAATAGACCCTTCACACATTTCACAGTTCATCATACAAGGGGAAACATCACAGCAGCTGCAATGTTTACAAAATATGTTAATGTAGAAGACTCACTTCATTTTTACAAAATCTTTCATAAACAATGTCATTCACTTGGTGTAACACTTTTCATTTTCAGAGAACCCAAGCTTCACAAGAGCTGAAAGATTATATTCCAGGATTATCTGCATGACTGTGAAGGTATTGCGATGGATTTCATGTTAAGTTAACCAATGAGGTCAGCTAATGTGAGCTGCTAATGTTACTAATGTACTAGTTGATATTAAACTGATATTCAGTGACACCTCATTGCTTTTTGGTCAAGTGATGGAAAACGATATTTAATCTTCTATAAGGTGTACAATTTGAAGGACGACAATTTTGTGTTTGTGTTTTTGTGTTTGGACCCTCGCAGATAGGCAGAAGTAGCAAAACCTGACCTAAGTTGAATCCTTTCACATTGTGATTGGCCAGAGTAATAAATGAATGAGTGATGTAGCTTTGGAGTCATCCTGGCAGAACTTGCGCTAAAGCTTTGATTTATGCTCATGTTCAATGTTCATCATTTTATTTTCCGGTCTACTAGAATAGATTTAAATGATTTAGTGTTCCAAAAAACAGATTTTTCTTAAATACATTTCTACATCTGCTGTGTGTATGGCCCTGGACTGGCGGCCTGTTCGGGGTATTTCATGCTTTCTACTCAATGAGCGCTGAGAGGCTTAAAAGCGTGAGTGAATGAAGTTCTGAAATGGTCTGTTTGATTTGTTGTGTTCTAAAGCCCCACCTCTCAGTGGTCTGATAGTTCAGCTTATCTAGTCTGTTCAGGTAGGCCAACAGAGCTGCTGAAAGCGGTTGCGCTCTATGTGGGTGTGCAAAGCTTGCCAGTAGGTGGAATTAAAGATTGTGTTACTAGATGACATCACTTTGCAACAGAGAAATGGTGTGGGTTTCCAATGAGGCGTGAGGCATTTCAGGCAGCTGAGAAAAGTGTTTTCTGTTGGAAAGGGGTTTGTGCCTCTGGTGTGTACTTTGTAACAATGCAGACTGGTTACATGCATAAAAAGCTAAATGAAACACTAAAGGAAAAGGAAAGAGGATAATAGGGCTCATGTACATCCATATTGTTCATTCGTCGAATGGCATAGCAGTAGCCTCAGTTTCTACTTTTAATTTAGCTCCTGTCAAGCTTGGATAATGAAAATGATCCACCAAACAAATTATGTCTTTTGCAGAAATACATCTGAGATACAAAGTGAAAATTTGTGGGGGTTTTCTTCTCATTTTCTGCTGGATTGAGCACAAAAGTGTGGAAAAGGTTTATTAACACTGATATCGCCATTGTCTATTGAAGTTGGTGATCAGCATATACTGTCAATTCATTGAACGTCCTTTCTCAGGCAGGTTTACTGGAGTGTCTTTAGAGTTACCAACCAACCTAAATTAGTTACACTTCCCTTTATAATCCAGATGTTAGGGCTGGCAGCATGTAATGCTCCCATTTACCCTTGATGCTGATCACAAGGGCACTGCGTTGTTATATAACCAGCAATGAAAGGTTGTATAAATCGAATCAGCTCTTTGCCTGTCTCACATATTCAGGGAAAAGCTCTTTTAGGACTGTCTCAGTGGATTGTGGATGCAATTTCGACAGCTCACAGGTGAGGTCCATGTCTAATGTACTTAGGGAATAGTTGCATTCTAGGCTTCGCTAAAGGCCTTTCTGTTACAGGCATCTGTATGACTGATTTCCTTTACAGCCAACTCACAAGAGGCTTACTTTATATCTTACATGCTACAATATGGTGGTCATGTAACAAAAAATAGTACTTAAGGGAAATGAGCTTAATTCCATTAAGTAATGTTTTAGTGGAGTTTAAATATGCCAAAATGTGAAAAGAAAAATAAGGGTTTTAAAAGCAGTTCTCTTGGCTCTCTTGACTTTTGGATATACATGTACACATTCATTTACAAAGAGGCTACCATAAAGTTTCAGTCGAGCAGTTCCACAACTGCTGTAGAGAATGTTGGACTATGTTAGTGTTACTAAGCTCTGATGTGCTAGTTTGCATGACAATTAATAAATATTGGAGTTATTCCATGGTTACTATTACTGTTTTACTATTCAAGTAGACATACTTATCTTGCAACCCAAGTTACTTTTTGTGCAGAGCTTTGAGGTCATTGTGCCCTGTTTCAGCCGATGGTCAGGTTGAGTTGTGTTGCTAGAGGTGAATTGCCTGTCATAAATATGTATATAAATATATTTTGTACAATTGCATATATATATATATATATATATATATATATATAGTATAATATATATCAATGTTATATTAAGATTAGTAGCACTATAGGGATAAGGTGTTTTCCATTTTGTCAGCTGTTATTTTATTCTAAATCTTGTCATGTCAAAAATTGTACCAAATATATATACAAACATATAGTACTATATAAAATGTTGACACATCCCTAAAGTTTAGAATAGTAGTATTCATTTGTCTAGATAAACATTAGCAATTACAATGAATACACAAAATAATACAAAAAATATAACTGAATGTTTGTCAGTTTGGTAATGTAATGCTCCATTATGTTAAATTAGATGAGCTGTTAAATCCATACAATGGCTGGGGGCATGTTTATGTTTGCATCTCTTGTAATGAGAACTACAAGCACACTTTCTGACAAGATTAAAATAGTGTAAAATCAATTTAATACAACTGACTGTATACCTTACTAGCCTTTATTATATTCAATAAATCACAGAAAATTATGTTGGATAAATGGAATTATCAGTAACAAACTCAGTTGTAACACTAGTTTACCAAATGCTTCAGTTTTGGTAGTAACAGTTTAGTAACAGTAATTTTGAGCATACTGTAACTCAAAAAAGCTAACCAGTACATGACTATCAAACAGCTTTGTGCAGATTTGACAGTTCTTAAGGTTTCACTTTAGAAAACCTTTACTTAAATGGGATTGAGCTGCTCAGCATTTGGCCATGAGGAACAGGGATGCAGTTTTACTGTGTGCTCTAAAATACAGGGGTGTGGTTAAAATGAGGTTCCATTCATGGACTAAAACTCTTTGTGTCAGTAGTGACATGACAATGTTAAGTATCCTATACACGAAATATATTTGCATTTGCATGCCTCACAATATCAAACGTACCCACCAAATTTCATTGGTGTTGGTTCATTCCCTCTGGGCGCAGCAAATTTTTAATGAGTGTGTATATGGAGCATTAATTTACTGACACAAATTTTATTCCTCTAATGGAACACACACACATTATATTGAGTAGACCTTATTAACCATGTATAGAAGCATTTACGAAGACTGATTTTAACTTTTAAAACGTTTTGATCTGATGTGCTTGTAAACTGCACGTCATGTAGATTTCAAAAAGAGGTGTTGAGTGGCTGTTAGTCATAAGGAAAATACTTTGATATGATGCATGAGCATGAACACACTGTGTTGTTTAAACCCGAATAACATGCTGTATTACGATAACGGTACTCCATTATTTCTTGTTGACTTGGTTGCGTTAAACATCTGTTCTGTGTGTAAAGTTGCGTTCTGGCGTGGCCACACTCACAACTAATTAATTGGCTACTGATGGTTTTAGGGCTTAAGAGTGCATTTCCGGGGCTTGGTGAGAAAATGACTTGCTTCATGTCTGACCAGTGCAACCTTGATGAGTAAACCTCACATCTTTCCCATTGGCTCCGGCTGCATCTGTTTAAATACTGCGTGTGTCTCCAGCCCCACCTCCCCTCCTCTTCCTCCAACAACCACCCACCCTTCCTCACCCAATTTAACTCAGTGTGTAGTCATTCCCCCCAAGCTACCTTGCCTTATGTGTTTAGTGGTCCCTATGCTGTGTTGTATTTGCCAGGCTGTAACATTGGTAGTAAGAGCTGCTTAGCATTTTCCTAGCTGCTGAGTGAGGCGTCATGTTTGCTGTATGCTACAGTGACTGCTCATACTTTGTTCAGGGAGTTACATTCAGTTACAAAGTAAAGTAGTTTAATACAGCTTTGTTGTGTTTGTGTTACACCATGGCTTTGTGTAGTTTCAGTAAGATATCTTCATGTTGAAAAAGCACACTTCAGTAGTGTGGAACCACTGTCCATGGTCCCAGCAGGTTCGTTTAGAGAACGCTTTTATGAATGGAAGGTGCCTCGCTTTTTTAAAAGTGTTACGGTAACCGTGCCTGCAAAAACTGGACTACACCTCGGACATCCAGGGGGGAGACGCGCTGATGTCAGTGACGTCAGCGAATCGCACTTCATTCTTCAAGTTGCTGGGAAGAGAGCAAGCCGCGCTGCTGGACTGGAGAGCGGTCACTGAGCGCAACAGGGAAGCCTGCCATTGACGGTAAGAACCGCAGTTCCTAACTAAAAGCGCACCGATGGTTTACTTTGGCTAGACGTTACTGGAACACACAGAGTCCTGTTATAGAACTTGTAGCTGAGTGTGAGAATAAAGAGAGAGGAGAAGCGATTGTGGGACATGGTTCCTGTAGCAGATTACACTGTAGGACAGCTGGATAAAGCAGTATGTAACCTCATTGCATCTGGACTGAACGCTTCTCTTTTCTCAGCTCTCGTGATGCAGAAAAACGACACGATAGCGACCGCGCACCACCTCAGATTGGAAGAAACATCTGCCCTGCTGGAGGGACCGCGTATGAAGTGAAGAAGTAAACATCTGGACGCACTTTTCTAGCCTGAATATGGAGAACATTACAAACCCTGTCGACGCCAACCCAGAGTGCAACTTCAACATAGACTTTTACTACTACAGCTCTGCCAACCGGAGCGACCTGAACTGTACTCCGCCGGAGGACTACTTCTTTTACGCAGACCTGTACGTGGTCCTCCCGGTCATTTACTCAGTGATCTGCGCCGTGGGGCTGACCGGCAACACGGCCGTCATTTATGTCATCCTGAAAGCGCCTAAAATGAAGACGGTCACCAACATGTTTATCTTGAACTTGGCTATCGCGGATGACCTCTTCACGCTAGTTCTGCCCATCAACATCGCCGAGCACCTTTTGCACTATTGGCCTTTTGGCGAAGTGCTCTGCAAGATCATCCTGAGCATTGACCACTACAACATTTTCTCCAGCATATATTTCCTGACCGTCATGAGCATCGACCGGTACCTGGTGGTTCTGGCCACCGTGCGCTCCAAGCGCATGCCCTACCGCACGTACAGGGCGGCTAAGATAGTCAGCCTGTGCGTTTGGCTGCTGGTCATCCTCATCGTGGTGCCGTTCACGGTGTTCGCGGGAGTGTACGTCAGCCCGGACGACTCCGAGCGGAAAAGTTGCGTGCTGAGCTTTCCCAGCCCGGAGGGGTCCTGGTTCAAAGCCACCCGGATTTATACGCTCATACTGGGCTTCGCCATTCCAGTGTCCACCATCTGCATCCTCTACACCATGATGCTCTACAAACTGCGGAACATGAGGCTGAACACCAACGCCAAGGCGCTGGACAAAGCGAAAAAGAAAGTGACCGTGATGGTGTTCATCGTGCTGGCCGTGTGTTTGTTCTGCTGGACCCCCTTCCACCTCAGCACCATCGTAGCGCTGACCACGGATCTGAGAAGCACGCCGCTCGTCATTGGGATCTCGTACTTCATCACCAGCTTGAGCTACGCCAACTCCTGCCTCAACCCCTTCCTCTACGCCTTCCTGGACGACAGCTTTAGGAAGGCGTTCAAGAAGATGTTAGAATGCAGGACTGCTTGAATGGAGCAAACTTGGGTGCGAAACTGGACAACATGGGAAGCAAGAAGAGAGAACCTAAAGCGGGCTTTGTCTCCCTCTTGTGTCAGTGAGGAGCGCATCTCCACTGGCTGCAATGGTTTTCCATTAAATTGCTTCTGTTTCATCCTATTAGGCTGGTCACTCTTAAATACGAGGATGCCGAATGGGTTCCTTGGAGTGATTCCTGTAACGAGCCTCTTTTGGTACCTCAGGGTTTTCCAGACAGTCCACATTTATGCTCCAACCCACAACAGTACAAATGTGGACCATCTGGGGTACCTTTTTAGTGAAACCACGGCTGAAGGGAACCTAAAGTGTCAAAAGAACTCTAAAGAACTTTTCAGTGGATGTGTTAGGTGTGGTGAACCAAAGTATGGTTCATAAATGTGAAGGAGCTTTTTAAAGCTTAAGGAACCTCCATGTAGCAATTTATGAATCAAAAATGGTTCTCTTATGGCATCTTCTCTAAAGAACCCTTTCTGGCACCTTTATGTTTTAAGAGTGTTCGCTCCACAAATGATTGCATCATCATGATTTAATAATGTCAGTACCTGAACATGTATGCAACTGTCAATGCCCTTTCCTTTATTAGGAACCCAGAGATTTCTGTTTGTGTATATATTGTACAGGCCTCCTGTTGTCACAGAAATTTGTCATTTGCTACCGAGTGTCATCTAATGGAAAAAACAACCACAAAAATAAAGAAAAAAAAACAGTTGATGTTGCAGCAACATAACAAACATGCATTCCCTTCGCCTTATGGGAATCAATACAATGTAAAACAGAATTGTTTTTCCAAATACTTGAATTCTGAGTGAAAGCTTTACTTACCGGACATGGGAACCGAAGAGAAATGTTGTGCAAGAAGTTTCTCCCACTGAGGCATATGAATTCATGTCTTTGAATCTTTATGTTGTAAATAAAATGGATTCAATCATGCTGTGTTGTTTGATTTACTAGAAATGGCTTAAATGCCAAATGCCAAATGACGGACTATTCCTGATGTGTTCATCAAAACCTTTGAATACCTTTAGATTGCCCTCAGCACAGAACTACTAGGGACTGTAAAGGTGTAAAGCCTTTTCAAAACTTGACTTATATTACTGACTAGACACAACTTTCTAGCTTATAATGGAAGAAGGCATTCCTTCTTCCATTATAAGCTAAGAACACATTCCGGCTCCTGACCAACCTATATTCTAAAGGTAATAAATTAAGACAACAGTTAAGCTAGCTATATATATATATATATATATATATATATATATATATATATATATATATATATATATATATATATATATATATATATATATAAATAAGCAACCATTTCAGCACATAAAAATGCAAATAACATTTAGTAAAGGGAAACAGGTTATTTTTATTTGTGTCTCCTTTAATTGTACACATATAATGTCTTCTTTGTACCTGTGAATAAATATTAATATTAACAAAAATCTATTCATAAGCATAAATAGGAGTTTTGAAAACTGAAATTAATTGGGAAAACAGTATTCAGACACCACCAAAGAATAATATTACTACTATCCTTTCTTTTGCATGGGGTGCAGGAGCAGACGCGCTGTTGCTGTTTTCGGCTATCATAAAACTCTTTTTATGTGAAATCCAATGTTCTAAGACCAGAACGGTGCTGGTTAAGGCACCAGACACTAAAGGTGAACTTCTAACAGAAGTGGTGTACAGCACAGTAGTCTTTTATGTGCTGTGGTAAGTATAGTTACGAGGCGCTTACATGAGTTCACAGTGAAGAGGCTATTCACTCACTAAAAGGTTCTAGCTCTTCACATGCATTCATGTTTGTTCCAGACCTTTTTGCTGATTGTAAAAGTTCTTAAAAGGAGTGAAACTTTGAAATATGCAGCAGGAGCTTATGAATATATATATATATACATATATATATATATATATATATATATATATATATATATATATATATATATATATATATACATATATTTATTTATAGGATGATTTAAAGAACCAAGTAAACAAGCTTCCATTTTGTAATATATGCTACTTGTGAGGTTATGTTCCATTCAAACATTCAAAACATTGTGAAATGCACAATATCACAACAAAACACCATGGCAGACGTGAGCAGGGATAAATTGTTTGTTGTTAGATGATAGATTTCCAGGTCCTAGCCATAGTCATATGGTATACAGCTATTAAATATAGTAAACAGTTTCTGTATTTTAAAGAAACTGGGAACATGATACACACTCCAGGAGGGAAGTCTGTAGCTGTTTTGCCATTGAGGATGTCAGTTCATAGCTAAGTTTCTGAGAAATGCAATTACTTGGCTACTACTTGGATGTAAGTAAGTAATACAATCAGTGATACCACGCTGATATGTACATCTAGTATTAGATTAACACACATGACATAGACTGCTCTGACAGGTCTATATACAATGATTTAGGCTAAATTCCTTTTTGTAAGTTCTGACCTAGCCATCAGATTAACATTATCTGTAACCTTGCATGCACTTACAAAAATGTGATCCAGTGGGAGCCTTCTGCATCCTGTTGGGTCTCTAGAACAGCCTCTTTGTGTTCGGTTCAAACATATACATTTTCACAATGCTGTCTGCTGCAGTCATTTGTGTGCTATATACAGCAGCACAATGTCAGCCCTGTCCGCACCCACGTACCTGTTACCCTGTCATACACCACATGGAGCCAGCCAAAGAGAGTCAGAATCAGAACCCAGAAAATGGCATCTATAAACGTTTTCAATGGACTAAAGTTTTTAATGGACTAATTTTTCAAATGGTGAAGTTTTTTGTGTAAACTTTTAAACAGTTAGGAAACGCTGGAAGGTCAGTTTGTGTTGAACATGAGACATGACATCTGTCTTTCTGTCCTTCTGTTTGTTTGTTTGCCCAGATTATAAATAAATATGTATCGATCAGCCGTACAGAGTACGTACTATGTGGTGGTGGATAATTCTCACTGCTGAAGTGTTTAAACACAGTTAAATGACAGTCACTGCTGGACTGAGAATAGTCCATCAACCAAATCTATCCAGCTAGCAGCATCCTGTGGGCAGCATCATGTGACCACCTCTGTGTCTGTTCCACTCGTACTAGTACAAGTAACATGTCACTCCAAGGAAAGAGCAGCGGTTTATATCACTATGGGGTTTACTTTGTGCTGTCTAATCAGAACATATTTGTTTGGTGGTTCCTGAGCATCATAGAAGTAAATACAAATAATGTGTGATCTCCTTACAGTTCAGGGAGAGTAATTGGCTATTTATATCTGATCACTTGTGGAGGAACTACCCGACCTAACACCTGTTCATTCCTGACTATTGATGGATGGGTCCAAGATCTATAGCTAATTGTAAAATTACAAAGTGAACCTAAATAGGAAGTCACCCAGACAAATGGATACAAAACCATTCATTAAACCTATTTATTTTAGTAGCCACTGATAATATATTCATGTTTTCAGTACATTTACCACTAACCAAATATTGATAGATATCAGGATAATTATTAGATTTAATACACACATGGTAAGCCTATTATTTAGTCATACTGCATTATTCGGTCAACTGGTTAACATTTACATCTGGCCAGCAATGCACTATTACAGATTCCTGACCATTTTCAATGCATTTTGACATTTAGCTGGAGCAGCACAGTGCTTGCTTTATATAGACCATATGCAGATTGAGGAAATGTGTGTTTTTATGTAATTGACTTAAATGAAACTCAAATTCACCATTCTCAGGATTTGAGCTTAAATTGTTTCTAACTCTAATCAATCCATCTAATCCATTTAATCCAGTACATTCCACAAGAACAGTTGATGGATTTGTTGCGATGTCTCACAACATTTCCTGACATAGGTGTGGCCCTAGCTGATGTGAAGGATTTAGGAGCATGCCTAAATAGAACATTGACATTCGCGCCTTTATTAGCTCAATGGCTGTGAGTCAGCTAGCCTTTAAGCCAAAGATTTATTATGGTGCCCAGAGCCACTGGACATTAGAGAAAACTACCAAAGTGAGCAAGTAGTGGCTGGAGTACACCAGAGAATGCTCATTACCCTCGATGACTGGGGTGTACTCCAGGAAGATCAAGCAGAAGCTCTCAGCCAGCTACTAGAGTCCAGCAGCTAGGCACAAGATCCACATTGGCACTGCCACTCTTATCTACCAATGTGTTCCTCTCACAGAAAACTGAGACTGAAGCCAAGTGACCATATGGCTGCCATGGCTGTTAGGGAGCCTTTCAACAGCTCTTGGGCATCTTAGTCACATCGAAGACTGGGTTGTTCATTGAGCATAGTTGGCTAAATGGGACTCAGTGGCACACTTGATGAGCTGACAGTCCATCTTGTTCACCATAGCACCCTTGAAAAAACTCTATGTCTATTTTAATTACTAAAGAAACTGTGCATTGGAATTTACAGAAATATATTATTGCCTTGGCAAATGTTATAATTCACCTAGCAGTGACAGCAGGCCAATAGGAGGACAAAGGCCAGAGAACTCCAGATATTCCAGTCCTGGCTGAGCTTGCTACAGGGGGTTCTGCAAAGCACACTAAGCTAGCTAGAGCTCCCAAGAAATGTAGCGGATTACATTCTAATTGTTTTGTTTACATACCAGGGGGCCGCACTTGCTTCCTGCGAACTCTGCTTGTGTAAAAACATTAGGTGGCTGCGGTACTTGATACATTGTAACAATCATTAAGGACCCTGAAAATCGCTGGTTTCTATGGCAGAATGACAGTAAGAATTTCTAAATAGTATAGATGAATGTTAGCGATATGAGATGTAGTTATTTATTCTCATTATCAGTCAAGGGCTGCATGTGGCTCCCAGATTTAGCAGTTGTACCTCAAAGTAGTGGTAATATACATGTGTTTCATTAACATCACAGAGAAATGAAAGAGCAGCGTTAAATGAATGGCAGGTATCAGCACAAGCCTTTATTGTGTTCTATGAATTATGAGTTTGATATTGTTTGATAAAATAATTAACTATGGAAGAAAAGCAGGGTTAGACAGACAAGTATAAAACACAGTTCTGCCTTTCTGGTCACCACCTGCTCTACAGTGACAACCTGCTCTACAGAGTCGGTAAGCACTTTGGGCCAACAGTGCAGACATACTACGTTTGGATCTAGCTGGAAAAGTAGCAGGTTTTAAATACATGAATGGCTTTAGGGCTATAAAATAATAATATGCTTCTTCAGTTTAGACTTAATATGTATACAAACGTTTGTGATTATAGGAGGAAAAAAACATGAGAGTAGCAGGGCACTTGGAGTTCTTTGAAAAAGAGCTCACAATATTGGCAGCAAGTATAGTGTGGTTTTAGAGGAGAAGAGATCCAAACCCAGGTACTTACAAAACTACAAAAACATTCTGATGAAGTGTTAACAAAGCAGGAGATGCTGATTTCCAAAGTCAAATAGAAATGTCAAAATATTGTCCTTGATCTGGTCATCTTTAGATAAAACAGACAGTGTGTTTAATGCCCCACATATCACAGTATAACAAATACAACACAACATGATATAAATTTCCCTGAATGCTGCGTAGGACTGGGCTGAAATACAGGCAAATATACCAGGCCAGGTTACTTTTGAGTAGCATGATAGGAAGAGCTGTTTGACTAACATGCAAAACATGTAATCACAAACCATGTAGCATAGCCTACAGAAGGTACTGGATATCTAAAAGCACAAAGATATCTTGTTTATTTTAACTGTAATTTTGAAAATTCTGAGAAAGGCTTATTGATGAGTACATGCTACTACTCGCTATCAACATTTACCTTAACTGATAAACAACAGTTTGTTTTACAGTCAATCAACCTATATTTAAACTCATGGAGTACATTTATTGTGACCCTCATTTACAATGTAGCTGAGCACTGTACAAAAAGAAGGTACTGATAACAGTAATTATACATTTATAATTAAAAGCATAGCAAAAAAGTTAACATATGACCACCAACATAATTATTAAGTGTAAGAGAGAAATAAAAACTAGGAAACAGTAAAAATACACCAGGGCTATTAGTTAACTATTAAAACATAAACTCGATAATGATTCATAATCAAAGTAAATAATATAACTGAAATTAGTAGAATATAAAAGAACAATAATTATTAAAAATAATAATTAAAACAAAAACAAACCAAAAAATACAAATAAATAAATAATAAAGTAATAAAAAGTCAATAATAATAATAATAAAAATAATATCTGATGTAATAATAATGTAAGAAGACAAGTGCACGCTGTAGATAAACATGCAGAAGAGCATGGACAGTGGACAGTGGTACCACACCCCTCTGTCCAGTACACTGTTGGTCTTCAGGAGAGCATACTTTTCCGCAGAGCCATCACCTTGTCATCTATTCTTTCCAGCTTCCTTTCGCCATCTTTGGTAAAGCATTTAACTGGGGAAGCAGAGTACAAGTGAGTCTCTCACTTACTCAGCTCACATTTCTTCTTCCACAAACACATACATACAGTCTTGGGCCAGTCTCACGCCCTGCCCTTCACAATAAGAGTCCTTAACAAAAAGAACCAAAAAAATAAAAGCGAGAACAAATAATCTAAAACAAATGTGCAGAACATTTCTTGAAGCAAGTAGAGCCCAGCTGTGCTCTGATACCACAAAGCTTCTGTCTATCTATCTATCTATCTATCTATCTATCTATCTGTCTATCTAGTACTTTTTTGAATGGCGTTTTAAGTACAAGCACTACAGTAGTGTAGTAAGCTAAATGACACTTCCAGAGTCCTATTAGACAGTGAGAAAGAGAGAGAGAGAGAGAGAGAGAGAGAGAGAGAGAGAGAGAGAGAGAGAGAGAGAGAGACAGAGAGAGTGAATAAGAATTCCTCAGCCCTGAGAGAGAACTCTTTGAGTGCCCTCTGGCGGTATGGAAAAGATATGTGCTTTCAAAATAATGAAAATGCAAAGCAAATAAAGCTCAGCAATATTCTGTAAATAGAAGACTCACTAGCAGCTTTTGAACAAAGAACAGCTGTTAACAGATTTGTGTACATCTTGTTCCTCATTTTTTTAAAGATTGGTTCTTTTTTCCAGTTCTCATTTGATTGCTTGTTTTCTCATTTGTCTTTTAGTATATGTATCACAAAGAGAGCCCTGAACCAGGACCTATCATTTGGAGAGATACAGGCTAAAGCAGTGTGTCTCACGTCTGGTCCTGAAGGCACCCTGTCCAGCACATATTTCCTGCTATCTCTACACCTGATTCAACTTATCAGCTCATTTTCAAGCCCTTTCAGAGTTGCTGGTGGTGTGTTAAAGCAGACAACCCACTAAAATGTGCAGGGCAGGGTGCCTTTAGGACCACGGTTGAGGAACACTGGGATAAAGAATGGTCAGAACTTACAGGCAATAATCAGCAGAGGGCAACAGAACACAAAACATAATGCTTCTATAACAGTCTATCTCGCTTCCAAAGCAGTTTAACTGTGTAACGTTTCAACAACTACATAAAGTCTGTCAGTTTATATACCATCATATTTACCCGTTTTGTCCACAGTACATGTGGTATTTTGAATATCATCCTCAGCTTCAGTGAATCAGTAATGTGTGGAGCATTAACAGTTGACACTAGATGGTGCACTTTCATTGACTATGCAGTAGTTGAGTAAGGAGTTGTTTATAATTGCAGGGTCTAGCAGAGAAGAGATGGGGAGCAGGAGAGATGGACAGATGGCTTAACTAATAATTGCACAGGCATACAGACTTAGAGTATATACACAGTACTGTCCAGGTTTTACGCACCTAAGAACATTCCAATTAAAAAGCTGTTTATTAGCTCAGAAGCAAAACTCATTTTCAGATAAATGTATTCATTGATTCATTATCAAAACCACATATCCTCCTGTGTCGCAGGAGATGCTGAAGCCTACCCTAGCTATCTACCCTAGAGAGATAGAATAAACACAGGTAACATTAATAAAGTAAGTAGTGGATTTATGCACAGTAACCTTTTCTAATGTCAGACCTGCAGTATTTGTAGGTATTATCTCATAGCTGGCTTGATACAGGGTGCTTTTACTGTCAGAAACTGGCTAGCAGTGTAACTTCCAAACTACAAGTTTGTCAATAGTCATAACCTTTACTTTTTTTTTATTGTTAAGGCAACACTTCAAAAGACTGACAAATTGCAGTCATTTAAAATAAGTAAAGTAAATATGATAATAACATATATTACACGTCACGTCCTTAATGAACATAGCTGTTCAAACACTTTTGATGTTGTTTTTGGGTTTATATTGAAAATATGCCATAGGTCTTAAATAGCCCTCCTGATCATGGAATTTTACAGCCAGTGTACCATTTTACGACCAAAAGGCTTGTAGATGACAATCTGTTTGTACTGAGTTCATTATTATTATTATTTATATTATTATTATTACACACACTGTAGTGTTAGCTGTCAAACTTACAAGATGTGGAAAAAACCTCTAAAAAAAATAGTTTCAACAGCAGCCTAAAGGGTACAAAGGTAAGACCTCTCAGTCAGAGAAGTCCATATTTCACGTTGAGCTAAAACTAAATTGTATAAAACTCTCCTTTATTGATTACTGTACAGGTAATCAATAAACTAATAGACAACAGTAGAATCATGGCCAGTAGTGTAAATCAAGACAAATGCTCGAACATTAGCAGAAGAAGGTCAATATGTGTCATTTTGTAGATGTAGTGATATGATGCATTTCCTTAAGTGTGCTGTTCTCATTATTAAGACGCATAGCTTTGGAGAATGAAGGCTATTTATATAGACGTTTGTGGAAGGAGGAACCAGATGAACGATACCATGAGGAAAAAATCCATACTTCTGTATTACTCTGTAAAATCCACATAAAAATGTACCAACAGTACATAGGAAAACATGCATGCACACAACTACTCTAGGCACTATTCTGCTTACTGGGCAGAATGCAGGAAACACCCTGAACAGGCTGCCAGTCCGAACAAAAATGAGTCCAAGTGAATCCAAAAACTCATTTTATTTAGATATAAGCTGCTACATTTTAAAGACCTGTTAGTTTTCCTACCCTTATCCTGAGCAAGGCAGCCAGTTACAGCTGATAAAAAAGAAAGAACACTGGATGCTCTAGAAGGAAGTGTCACATTGCATAGCTATTTGGAAGCAAATAAAGGTGACCAGGAACAATAAATGCTAATAAATTTAGACCCATATGGGTAATATTTATTGAGCTACTCATACAGAAGTAGTGTCTCTCAGTATGGCTTTGAGCCACCATATTTGCTTTCGCAACATACATACGTCTCGACATGGAGCTAAAGGGTCCTACCTGTCATAATCCTTATAGTGACCGTGATGTAAGGGCCAAGTCAAGGTTTTCCCCATCTTCTGCTTTTGGAGAACTGGTATGATGACAGAGTTTTTAAAGCATGTAGGCAGAGCTGCATATAAACACACACGCTTGGTCAGGAACGGATTGAAAAGATCAGTGAGGATGGGAGAAAGCTGTGATGACCTGCTGATAGGAAGTGGTATAGAGGAGGTTGTCTGTGTTATTGAGGATTGAGCTGGTGGGTGTGAGTGGGTGTGAAGAAGGTGCAGACAGATAGACTGAGGGTGTGGAGTAGGGGAGAAATGTCCTTGTATTTCAAATCTTGAGTAAATGTTATTGAGCTGGTTTGGAAGCAGGGGGTCTGCTGCTATGGTAGCTGCAGGATGTGTTGTTTGTCATGGTCTGGAGACCTTTACAGATAGAGGGAAAATAAACGCTACTCCAGTTTTACTGTGTATTTGTGTTTGCCAGTTTTGACTGCTTTGTTCAGTGCATACTTTCCTTTTTTGTATGAGTCACGGTCATCGCTTCTATGAGAACCAGCGTCTGTTATTCTTGTGCATATAGTCTCTAAAGACATGCAAGCCAAGTCGCAAGTGAAGTCCAGACAGTCATTCAAATTATTTATTCGCTCACATTCTCACTGATTTAATCTTAGGCTTTGTGGTTTTAAACTTTTGCCTGTATGAGGGGATACGAGTTTCCAAGTGGGGCATGGGTGGTAGCCTGGTACGTGCCCCCAGTGGTGCTGTAGCAGTAGTCATGGTTCTTTGTTTTCTCTGGTGGGGCTGCTGATCAGCGGTTTATATTTAATTCGACACTCAGATTAGTGTGGTTGAAGTCTCCCTTAATAATAACAGGAAAGTCTAAATGTCCCTGTTCAGCTTTTATAATCTGGTTAGCCAGCTGTTGTTGAGCTGAGTTGGCTTGTGCTAGTGGGTGAGTATAGACGCTGACCATTATAGAATAGGGCAAGTAGAATAGCTTGCAACTGATAGTTAGCATTTCCATGGTTCTGCTCAGAACAGCAATGTCCCTACACCACCTGTGGTCAATGCAACAAAACACATCCGGCTTTGGTTTTATGAGTGAGAGCAGGAAAAGCTGCGAGGCTTCACTGCAGCACGAGAAAAGTGTCACATAACCTCATCTCACTGTAGCAAAAAATAGATTTTGGTAGGGTCTTTCACATATCTTGAATGCTTCATGATTGACGTCTAGAGAGTAGTGGTTAATCATGAACTCAGCTGAAAGAAGGCTGACATGCGTTACCTACAATTAATCAGCTTACAGAATAAACACAACACAAATGTTCAAAAATCTTTTTTTTTAAAAGTCACCATCAATGGGCCAAGACCTTCCACTTAGTTCTGCTTAATTTTTTTTTATAGGAAGATGCTTACATTCCTCAGATTATTAAGTTGTAGTTGGGCAAACATGGTCATTAAATCGGCATAAGGCGGCAGCCTGGATGTTAAAAGATACAATATATGGCCAGAAGTTTATAGATGCCTGACCTTCATACCTATCTGAGCTTGTTGGATATTTTGTTCCAAAAACATAGGCATTATTATGGCGCAGGCCCCTCCTCTTTGTGGCTATTATTGCCTCCACTATTCTGGCAATGCAATCAACATTCCCAAAGGTGTTCTTTGGGGTTGAGGTCATTGCACCGTAAAGGCCACTGTATCCTTCAAACCCAAATTTGTTATATTTGTTAACAAATATTTGCTAAAGCCATGTATTTATAGATCTTTATTCGTACAAAGTTGGAAGCAGAAATTTGATCAACATGACTTTTAACATTACCCTTCACAGGAAATAGGGGCCTAACCCCATACCCTTAAAAAAAGCCCAGACTATTTTGCTTTCTACACCCAACTTTACTGTTGGCACTGTGCATTCTGGTAAGTAGCGACTTTTAGAACTGCACAATTTCTGGCCTGTGTGCTGCTGCTCTACCATGGAAATTCCTTTTATAAATCTTCCTATGCAAATTCTTGGCTGACATTGCTTTCAGAGGCAGTTTGTAACTCTGTAGTGAGAGATACAACAGAGTTTAGATGATTCTTCAGCACAGTGCAACCTCTTTCTGTAAGATACCATGGTGTTCTGATAGAACACCACGAGAGAATGCATGGCTGTGTGTTTGACTATACACCTGTCAGCAATGGAGTGGTTTGAACTCTATAATTAAAAGGGGTGTCCACATAAGTTTGGCTAAATGTATTTCTAACACACTGGGGAAAAAAATAGAACAACATTTCATATCTGGACATTCCTGCTGGTCAAGTATTTCCAGTTTTGGTGGCTGTGTTTCGGTGATATTGCTGTTCCAGTATGAAGAAGCTTACAGTGTCAAAAAGCAGTGCTTAAAGCAGCAGAGCCTTTTTTTTCTTCTTTATTTCACTTTTTTATTTTTTAGATTCCCAGTATAGCAGTAGAAAGAGTACAAAAGCAAGACATAAAAGCACAAGATGCAGAAAGTACCAAGACAGTCTGACATTTTGGCCCCTTGCATCTGTCAGTGCATCACAGCCAGGGGTCAAACATGTTTCTGTAGTTTTCCCCACATCAAAAACAAGATGATATTTGATGTTCAGTTGCATGAATTTATGGATCTTGGTTAGTTTATACTGAGCTCTAAGAGGTACCGGTTCTACATGCTAATATATCAAGCCTCAAAAATGCTGATTTTCTGGCTTGAGGTTGTCAAAAATCAATAAACCCATTGGATTGTGAAAACAACCCTTTCAGCTGCCTTATCAAATATATATGGTTGAATTGTGTAGAATGTTGAGGAGACCATCTCCCCATGTTTCCTCCCAGAGTCCAAAGACATGCAGTCAGGTGGTTAGAAGATGCTCACTTGCCCCCTAGGTGTGAGCGTATGGGTGAATAAATGTATGTGACGGCCCTGTGATGGATGAGCTGCGTGTCCAGGGTTTTCGTACCTTCTGCCCATGAAAAGGTGGGATAGTCTCTAGCACCACCTGTGAAGATGAGAGTGAGAGTAAATAACAATCCACTGAAATTCTTTAGTGGAGTGTGTATAGAACATCACCTGGTAATGTGCAACAGGCATTTTCCTCTGATTAAGTTGACCAGATTGCAGTTTCCAGCTTTTGTTCTAATTGGAGAAGACAGAACCTCTTTTAACTTGTCCCTTTTAGCGAGTAAAATGTGCTGTCTGTGAACGAAGTGTCCAAGACCTAAGACATCTAATCTGATCTTGCCTCGGCTGAGTCTCTTCGCGATTACACAGAAGGTCGTATATTTAATGTAGAGAGCATGACTGCAATTGACATTGTAACACTCAACTTAGCCTCGTGCCCTACGCCAAACACTGCAGCTGACTGCTATTGAACTTTGAATACTCTGTCACATCTTCCTTAAATGAAAGTGCCCCATCTCTCCAAGCCAAATACTCAAACACACGGGGGTGAGCCAATCCAAAAGCTCAATTATGTCCTGGCCTTCGCACCCTTACAGATCAATGCCATTGATTTCCTGATGGGAAGACACACATCCTGTCCAGGAAAATGTGTCCGTCAGCAATAAGTAAGATGGAGAATGAGTTAAGGCTTCCACTGTGTGCGTGTGCGTGTGCGTGTGTGTGTGTGTGTGTGTGCGTGTGCATGAGTGTGTGTTTGTGTGTGTGTGTGTGTGTGTGTGTGTGTGTTTGTGTGTTTGGGATGCACATTGCTATAGCTTTAGCAGGCACAAAGAGAGAAAAAAATGCATATTGCAAAACTACATACTTAAAAAAGTGATGCCCTAAATTTATTTAAAATGTCCACATTAATAAATTTTACTTCATCAATCTACTCATTTATGGCAATAATTATGTACCTAAATACATTAAATGTACAAATTCATTTTTAATTTAAAATCTCCTTTTTTTCATTTAATTCAGTACTGAACCATGATTAGCAATATGTCAGTATTAAGTCAACACATACAGAATTTCTTTAAATAGACTTTACATACTGATAGCAATCAATAAATCAAAGGTACAGACAATAAAAAGAGAGAAAACAAACCTCTGTAGAGGCTGTGGAGGCCACAGGACTGTTAAATGAAATGACTGGGTGGCCTATATATTTATTTATCTATGTACCTCATGACCTGCCTATGTGCACATGCTCTACAGGTGTAATCGTATTTGTGTGAAGTCCGTCGTATGGTTAAGCTGTAGGTGTGAGGGAGCTAGTTCTATTTGTCTTATATATAATCTGTTTGCATTCTGTGCTGTTTGTTGGTGTTGTGGCGTCACCATGCTGTGTTGTAAGTAATTCAGTCTAAAGAGAAAAGAAATGCCAGACTGTATTAGGTTAAAAGACTTTTATGTTGAAGAGCCTGAACAGGTGAGCAGGTGAATATTGAACACAAACAAAACTCCTCGAACAGCATATCAGCTCCCTGGGGCTGGCTATGTGATTTCTAGGGGAAGAGAAGTTGGCCTGCGGCAGAACAGTCTTCATTTCTCCACACCTTTTTCCTTGTTTCTCTGTCTCTCTGGGCTTGACCACACTGAAATAAATGTTTTCTGTGACAAACAGTTGATTTAATGTAGTGCTATGGTTTGATCTGTTGAGTGGAGCCAGAGTCATGTCCTTCTTCTGGACATAGCACCCTTGTGAAAACCTGGCATTAAAAGTAGATGTAAGTTTATTCTTCAGACAAAATGTAGTAGCTCTAAATGTAATGTAAACACCCCAAGATGGAGAGGGCTAAAGTACCCAATAACACAGTCCCTCACATGCTAATTAAAAGCCAAGAGCCAGTTATTATCTTCTCCTGACTCACTTGAGGCCAATTCAATCAAAGCGCTTTTTACCCATTCGTGCCTGCAGATTGTGCTTAGACAAGCTCCTTATTGGTACAAATCAAATCCATGTATAGATTCCACCACAAACAGGGGATATTCTCAGAGCATCACCAAACACCAGGAAATCAATAGTGTAGCAAGAAACCTTTGTCAGAGTCCCATAATGTACTCCATGCATGAAGGCAGTTAAAAAAAAAGGGTTAATTAGAAGTCTACTTGAAGCCTACTTGAAGTCTACAAACCCCTTTCCTAAAAGGTGTGCTCGTTTCACATACGGTATTTGGTTATTCCTCATTTTGCTTTTGTCAAACAAAAGGGAGGGGCCACCAATGACCAGATATTACTTGGAAATGTCTTGACTGAGTAACTGTCATGTTGTGTTGCATAGATACGAACGTATGAACCCTTTAGAATTTCCTATATTTCTGAACTTAACATTTTACACAATTCAGGTAACTGTAGATAAAGAGAACCCAGTGACACAAATGAGACAAAAATATTCAGTTTAGTAATTTACTATTTTATTATTATTATTTATACTATTTATAAGAAAAAGATCCAATATTACATATTTGTGAGTGTCAAAAGAATATGAATGTTGAGTGTTTATCTTGCTAAATTTAAAGAATCTATCAAAGTTAGATCTTTTTAAGACACATGAGGTGTATCATGGCTCCAACAAAGGAGATTTCTGAGAATTTCATCAGGCTGGTTACAAAAGAGTTACAAGAGTTACAAAACCATCTCTCAAGAGTTTGGACTCCACAGTCAAACAGTCTGTGTACAAATGGATGAAATTCTAGACCCTCCGCAAGAGTGGGCAACAAAGATCAGTCCAGGAAAAAGATGTATTATAGTCCCAGGGTAACTTCTAAGCAACTGAATATCTCTCTCACAGTGGCTAATGTGGTTAAAACGTGCATCACAGAGTTGTAAAAAAAAATCCATTGCTCTTGAAAAAAAAAAAAATCCTGTCTGTCTACAGGATATAAAGATCACATGGACAAGCCAGAGAGCTGCTGCAAAATGTTTTAGATGTTCAGATGAGACTAAAATAGAACCTTTTGGTTTAAATGAGACATGTTATGAGAAGGAAACATTGTATAAGCAAAAGAACCTTATTCAGATCTGTGAAACATGTGGTGGTAGAATCATGGTTTAATGGTTATGCCATTTCTGTTTTCCTAAATCTGGGAACGATGATTTCTGAGCAATACTGGTAAATTCTAAAGGAGCTGTCTGTGAACTGAATCTCAACAGGACGCAGGTCATGTAGAAAAACATTTAGGCACACAAGTCTAACAAAGAATAGTTGAAGAAGAAAAGGTAATGGCTTAAGCTGGCCATATTCCTGACAATAATTCTATGGAAATGTTGTAAAAGAACCTAAAGCGAGCGGGAAACCTACCAAAATTCCACAAGTGAAGCTGTTCTGTACTGATCTGGTGACTGTTAATGCCATAACACATGTTTTACATATTTTTCATCCATCCCTTTGCGACCTGGGGGTAAGGGCACTGTCATCCTGGATAAAAACACTCTCATCAGAATAGAAATGTTTAATAGGATAACAGTGATTGTTCAGAGAAGCACTGTATTGATCTGGAGTTACCCTTCCCTCTAAGGATACTTTTAGGACTGTACCATTTTCCTGGTGTACACCACACATGCACTCACACACTTGTGCAGAACGTAGCAAAGGATGGCTTATTTGGCTATCACTCTTCTCTGAAGACCTGTGCTCATGGTCTCTACACTGAACTCTGAAATGTAAATGTTTTTGCAGTGAGGGCTTTATATACTGTAGCCCTACTATAATAGCCCTCTCTATTAAGCTGTGGATGGACTGTTCTTGCTGACACAGTCTGATCACGTCCTGTATTGATTTTCTCAACCATCTGAGGAACTGTTCTGTTTCTCCTTACAAAATACAAAGGCGCAACCATCGTGATCATCACAGTAGTTTTAACCACAATTTCCAACCCTATCTGTTAATATCTTTCCCACAGATATTAATGCATAATCTTTTTAGTCACTGTTTTTATTGGAACCCTAGCCAGTAGAAAAGTGCTTGTGTCTGAAGCTCCTGCCATCTGTACCCCAATAATGAACCTGCTTTCAAAGTCCCTTGGGCTTTTTCCTCTTGCCATCTTGTTCTAAAGTTAATTGGGTCTGCTCAGCATTTTTATACAAGCCATAGAGGATGGTAGAGTTTCATATATGGGTGATTTTATAGCTCCTATTGGGGCTTTTTTCTTTTCTTTGTTTTGTGAGGTATAGTAATGTAATGTTATTCCATGAGCATACACCATTTTTCCATGTATGGACTTTAACACCTTTGTCTAAATCTTTCAGTATCGAAACATCAAAATTATATATCTCTAAAGGCTTCAAAACATTTTGATTATTTTTGTGATCTTCTCACTTTACTATATAACTCAAATATTAATTCAATACCTACATGCTCTGCTTTATTTGTCTTTAGGTGAATGTGTTTTTCAGTGACAAATGCAGTTGTTTGTTGTAACATTGGACTGTGTTGTACATTGGATAGAGACCAGTTGGAGCTGAAGTTCTTAGTCTCATTTCCTGATACACCTTCAGTGATTTGCAGTTATATTCAGATTCAAGTCCTATTTGATCTGGATCAAAAGAATCAGTCTTGAGAAATCAGGGTATAAAATTAATTCCTGCTTTCCTATTTGATGCTTTTTTCTATTACCAGCGTAGCAGTTTTCATACAGTACTGTATGTGAATCATGCGATGATGAACATGGGACTGCAAAACAGGTGGCACTAAGAGGATGCAAACAATGTAAGAACACATCTGTGCAGGTGGGCAGTGAGAAATACTTTTTAAAAAAAAATAACTGATTGAAAACTGAACGTCATAATTAAACAAAATTGTCAGTGGAAAAACATGCAAAGTTTGCCTTGGTGATGATATTTGGTTCATTACAGCCATGTGTATATTTATGGTCATTTAGGGATTTAACCAGAGCTTCCTAAATCAAGTGGTACAGCTCTGGTTTGTTAATTGTAACAGATGTTCTCATTTCCTGTTACACCTTAAATGATGTTGCAGCTACATTCAGACGCCAGCCCTATTTGAGGTGGAATGAAAGTTCAAATAAGAATTTAACCACAATTGTGCAAAATTTGCGTATTAAATTATTCTCTCTCACTCATTCATCTTCTAAACTAATGTATGCCTCTGGGTTTCAGGGGGTGCTGGAGCATATCCTGGCATTCGTTGCACGGAAGGTAGGAAACGCAATGGACAGACGTTAACCCATCACACACACACACACACACACACACACACACACACACACACACACACACACACACACACACACACACCTAGAGGGCAGCATCTTCAATTCATCCAACACCATTGAGGACACCGGAGCACCTGAAGGAAACCTACACACACACAGGAAAGGACATCAGACAATCGGGAATCACACTCAGGTCTGTCTTGCTGTGAGTCGACAGTGCTACCCACATCGTCACCAAATTATTTTTTTTTCTTTTATTTGTGAATTACCGATGTAGCAGTTTTCAGATGCAAATCATGTGACAGTGACAGAACGCTGCAAAAAAGGTGGCAGGTAAAGAAGGTAAAATAAAGAGAATGAGAACACATCTGTGCAGGTGGGCATGAGAAAACACCCACCTTAGCTTACCTAGCTTGCATTAATCTGTAGTAGAATTACTGTCATGATTATAAAACAAAAGCTTTTTCTTTCATCACCTTGGTGTTCTCATTGCACCAGTTATTGTACAGTCCTTGTGCATTGGCAGACAACAAGCGTGCACCTCCTCCAGTGGTGCAGTGCAAAATTCTGGGGCCCCACTGCAAGAGGCAGTCAAGACCTTGTGTGGGCTTAACTAAAAATATCTCTGACATGACTGGCATGTAGTAATGCAAACACACCTCTTGGAAATCTGCAGTGACCTATACTGAAGCTCTCCTACAGAAAGAATACTAAGAAACCCTCTTCATCCTTTAACAGTATCCAAAACGTCTCTTCCTCCTTGCATCTGAGCAAATTCCTTCACTTTGTCTGCCAGATCCATATAACAAGCACTCTGGCATTCAATGCTAAGAATAGAAAGTCCAGAAGCCCTGTGTTGGGATGTTGTGCTTCTCAGGTAGATTCTGATGAATCTGGCACCTGCCACAGTGACATGAAAAAGCTTAAGAGCAGTAGCCACATCTATCACACAAAACAGAATTAGGGAATGCCTCCGTAGCAAGAGCTCAATCAAACCCTTAATTGTGCTTACAATATGTATCCCTGATTCAAGAGCGTTTCAGAATGAAAGTACCTGTGATGGAAACTCAGGCCATGATTATCCATGGCTGGATTTATTTAGCGCACCATTGCTTGCCTGTAAGAGCTTTGTTGGACACAGACATCAAAGTCGTCTTATAATTGCATCCATCCCACTAAATCGATTTCTGACAGCTGTGTCAGTGCAGGCATAGAATTCATCTACTTTGAAACATTCCTAAAATTTTAGCATATCAAAATTAAAATAGCACATTGTGTCTGGACACCCGTTGCATTGGACAAAGCCGTTTTGTGTGTTGGCTTTGAATTAAGATTCAAAACATCGCTGAAATTTTTCACATCATGTTTTTCATATTATGTGTTGCTCAGTGTATGCATATAGAACTGAGTTCTTAATCGAGATGTGCCTTTGCACACCATAATATAGTTAACTCATAGCACTAGCTTTATTGTATCCTTGTCCTCTGAACTGACAGGCCTTTGCAGTTTGATTGGAATGTTTTGAAAGCCTACTAAGCTCTCAATAATATCAAGCAAATTGCATTATCAGTTTCATCTTTTTAAACTATCATATTCATAAACACTTGACTGAGCTGATCCACCTTACTTAAGCTATACATTTACATTTACAATTAAGGCATTTAGCAGACGCTCTTATCCAGAGCAACTTACAACCGTGTATAGTGTTCCACTGGATAATATTCCAGCTAGTACAGGAAGGTTAGAGCTCAACCTCACCATGAGCTCAGACATTGCCCAAACAGGGGATCAGTGCTGATACCTAGAGAGATCAATACACAGACATATATAAAGCAAAAGTGCTACCTGGCAACCCCAGCCCAGTGCTCATACCTATAGAGAGGAAAGGTCATTATAAGTGCATCACAGGTACATACACATATAACTTACACATCTACTAGTGCTCACTCACTTAAGTGCATTACAAAGAGATGGGTCTTCAGTCTGCGTTTGAAGACCGCAAGAGACTCAGCTGTTCGGACAGCCAGTGGGAGTTCATTCCATCATCTGGGAGCCAGGACAGAGAAGAATCTGGACGCTTGTCTTCCTCGTGTCTTCGGGGATGGGGGTCGAGTCAAACTGTACTTTAAGTTAGAAGGCCTCGAGGTACCGATCGACTCTTAACCATTGCCTTAAGGTAGGGAGGGGCTGGTCCATTTTTGGCTTTTTAGGCGAGCATCAGTTTTATATCCGGGCAGCAACAGGAAGCCAGTGAAGGGAGCGCAGCTCTGAGTAGTAGTGATGATTACTGAGTAAAACTCTGCATCTTCAATTTTAGGCATAGATTTATCCTGTATTCTCTGTGTCAGAAATGCAGTGGATTGAATCTGAATCTAAGGGCTCACGTAATTGACTCCTGATTCTTGGAAAATGGGATCATACACTGCCAAGAGGTCAGTTACTAAGAGGAAGTTTCCAATGTTTGGTTGATCTACTTTTTCACAGTGCCCCCAAAAGCTAGATATCATGAAGCCAGTGTCAAAGTTAGGTCTATGATGTCACAAGCATTTCTAAACAAAATCTATCCTGACTTTTGTACTTCAGTCCAGTTGTCCACAGTAAGGTTTGTTCTTCGACATATCCTATATCACAGGTCGTGCTAACTGTGCATGAGGTGATTGATGTTCTACATTTTAACAGGAAGCTTGCCAGCCAGTAATTCACATAATGAATAATGGAGTGAGCATATCCTGACTGACAAAGCCCAGCATGGCTCGAAATAAACACAGTCCATCTTTGACAAGTAACACAACCATTTCTGAGACATTTTGCCCCCATCTTGGAAATGTTGAAGTAAAAATTGCTTTAAAAAGTATCTGCCGTTTTTGTCCCTGTGAAAAAGTCCCTCTGGTTTAAACAAACCCTGGGAATGTATGGTCCTCTTCACAGAGGATCAGTAAAATCAACAGGAAAGTTGGCACTGTCTGTTGGGTATTCCTGGATCTCATCACATGCTTCATGTTCAGGGCCAGGGGTAGTGATGCTGGCAGCTGGTAAGTCGCTGTCAGCAGGGTTAGGAAGCATGATTGAGGTGCTAATGCCAGCCTTGCGTGTCCCTGTGTTAACATCCTCACCCTTCTTGCTAGCACTCACAGTATGTGCACTGGAGATTTTGGCAGTCTAACATCATCCAGGAAGGCAAAACTAGAGTGTCCTTTAGCACAATGGCCCCATCACTGAACCTTTATGAATATGTGCCAAAAAGAGATTAAAGACCAGCCCAGATGAGCAAAAAATAGCATGTACATGTGCCCTGAAATGGTGCAGGTCTATCTGTTTTGGCAGTGTCTATTTAAACTAGTTACAATAGCAATACTCAGAATGTTAATTCTGCATACTGAAGTACATTAAAATGCCTGGTTTTACTGTTAATTACTCAATGCTATAAATTGGGAAAAACTTTGTTAAAGATAATACTGCGATGATATATTGCTATAGTGTAATGGATAATGCCACTATCTGGAGACTAAGACTGGTGTTTGATTCAGCTAATTATTTTAGTAGTCATTGTTGTCTTCTGGAGTTTCTAAATAACTTACACTGTCCATTATTAAAAATAATTACTCTTTCAGATCAACATAAAACTTTAAAAACACATATACATATAAAAGCAACCCCAAACAGGGACAGTAACCACAGCAGAGAGATAGAAGAGTGGCTGATTAAAATGGCCTTCAGAATGGAACCAAAGCAGAACAACTTTATTGCTGAAACGTAGGCTAAAGTATCAAAACCAGTACAAGATGGCATATAATTATTTAAACAAAAATAACACTGTTTGTACATTTATCTGTGTAAATAGCATTTCCCCTGTTTTGTTTACTATTATTACACAGTATTATCTTCATATCTGACCCAAATATGGCATGGACCCAGTTCAGAGAAGGTTGGAGCTCAATTTAGTACAAGCAGCTGCCTCTGGAACAGATCCAGCCCTGACTTGTGTCATCTGCACAGGATCCATTCCACAGTCAGTGACAGCTCTATATCCCAAATAATTAATCGGAAACAACTAAATATTAGGGGTTTTAAAAGACAGTTTAAACATTTATTTGTTATAAGCAATGTGCATCTCTATTGCTATCTGATTAATATTATTCTTGTCCTTTACAATTCTCTTTTTTCTGTCAGGTTTTCAACATATAACTAATCCCACAGTTTTCAAGATATCAGCACTGTTCAAGTCTAGATTGTCCGATCTGATTGGGCTTGTAAACAGCTTTCTGATCGGATGCAAATTTGCACAAAGTTGTAACAGATTTTTTAACTATTAACAATGAATGGGATTTTAAAAAAAGTGCAAGCTAATCTACTGTACCAGGGTTAACCCAAATTAATTGATATTTGTGGCTCACAGTTTCTGGGGTCCAGACTTAGAAGCAGAGTTGAATATTTGCCTTCTAGCAGGGAAAGAGGTTGGTTCTAGTGGCTGGCCCTGGTGAAGAAGTGTTGGAGGCTGGCCCTGGCAATTGTGTAGGAGGCTGGACTTACAGAGAAGTGTTAGAGGCTGGCCCTGGTGGAGAAGTGTAGGAAGCTGGCCCTGGCAAAGGTATAGGAGGCTGGCCTTTGTAGAGAGGTGTCGAAGGCTGGTCCTTTTAAAGGGGTGTAAGAGACTGGCAACCTGCAAAGGTGTAAGAGGTTGAGCTTTGTAAAGAGGTGTTGGATGCTGGTGGAGAAGTGTGCAAAGGTGGCCCTGGTGGAAAATTGTAGGAGGCTGGTCTTGGTGGAGGAGTGTAGGAGCCTGGCCAAGGTGTGGTAACATATGATGGCACCATCATGATAGGATAAACATTATTGATTTACTGGTATTCCTGCATTCTCACATGTGAACACGACTGAGCTGTACTGGTTTACCATGTTCAGTACTGTATCTCAGTCTTTTCTCAATCAGGCCTAGGGTTCAGGACTTTTGGTCAATCATCATGTCTTGCCACAGACATATAATTGTAATAGTAAATAGTTGTAGATAGTACAATTAATCTCTGCAGCGTTTACCAGATGTCATGGATTGTCTACAGAAGATCCAAAATGTCTTCTGGGTGTACAAGATCTCCTTAAGGATCATTGGATGTAAACTGCCATCACTTCAGCAGATCTACACCAGCAGGGTGAGGAAGCGTGCTGGCAAAATTACATCTGACCCCTCACATCCTGGACACCTCCTCTTCCAGACACTCCCCTCTGGTAGAAGACTGCGGTCCATCAAAACCAGCACAGCACGTCATGCTAACAGCTTTTTCCCCAGAGCTGTAGCGCTCCTCAACCACAGTGGACACCTCCCACTGTAAACCTCAAAACATACACTGAACTGTACCAAACCGGACTGAACAGCTACTTGCACTCTGCCTATTTGCACTCTGCCCATTTGCACTCTGCCTATTTGCACACCTGTACAGATGTTCTCATTCTGTAAATATTCAGGTCATCTGTAACTTTCTATTTTTCAACTAAATCTGTTCACATCTCTCAGCTTCTTCAGCTTTTTATTACCTTTAGTACTTTTTATTTTTTTTTTATTTATCTCCTACCCTATTTATTGTATAGTGTAATTTTCCTTTAGTTTAATACTGTAAATAATCTGTGTTCTGTGTTTTTGTTACTTGTTTTTGTTACTTGTCATACGTGTTGCTCTTACCAAGACAAATTCCTTGTATGTGTAACATACTTGGTGAAATAAAGAGATTCTGATTCTGATTCTTAAGGTTAAACAATGGTATCATATTTAACAGTCTTTGTAGTGGAGTGAGTTCATGGAAGGGTGAAGCTGCACCAAGACCTCTTTCTCAGAGCTGGTGTCCTTCTTCCTCTGTCATCTATACTTAAGCTGATGCCTGAGCAGATCTGTAGATGGTATGCATTAATCAGAATTTACTTTTTTAATATTGCATGTTATCCAAAGCTTGTTATTTGTTTATCCACAGTGTTATTTGTGTTAGCACACGTGTTTGATTGTCTAGGTTCACAATGTGGGTATGACAGATGTACAATAGAAAGCTTATTTGCTGGTTGGATGGCATTAGTGTTTAGTGCTTCATGGTTGTGAGCCTTTATGTCTGCAACATGGCTGTGCGTTTCACCCTTAAAGTTTGAAAGGTAACCTGGTGGCAGCAGATAAAATACTAATTGTGACTTTCTCAATGATAGGTGGGTTCCAGAACAAAAGTTACATTTACCAGAAGAATAAAGTTACATCTAACTTTTTAAAGTTAGACGTAAAATTGATTTATAATGTGTCCGATTGAAGAATAGATGGTGTTGCCAGACTTAACTAGTGTGGTGGGCTTGCCATCCATCTTCTCATCCCTGTTATCTTCCTCAAGCACAAGAGATTCATGGAGAGTTCCTGCAATCCCAGTACGTTCTCTGTGCAGCATATGAGATAGTGATGAATGATATCAGCCTGGCTTAGAGTCGAGAGTGAATGATGTTACAGCTTCTGATGCCATACTAGTATTTAAACACTTGTATATGGGAACTCCTAGCAGATCAGCAAAGGCTTCAGCTATGTTGCAGAGCTACTCTCTGAATAAAAGTTGTGTTTATTGGGAATATATGTGAGTGACCATCTATACCAGTCACCACCTGGATGTTGGTAAATTTACTAGTGAGGTCAGCCTCATCATAAATACCATTTTGAGTGGAACGGCTGTAAAACTGTTGAATCTTTCTTTATGTCAGTGTCCTTCATCATCTCCGGTGCTCCAGCTGCTAAAGCAGCATTGCAGTGTCCAGTCATTGGGTTATCCTAATACTCTGCAAAGGAGAGTATGAATGCATATGAGTTTTGTTGTTTGGTGGGTCAAAGCAGTCCAGTGGAGAGTCCGGTGGGGTGCCATGGCACATCTATAAATTTCAGATGCAGAAAGTGTGTTACAGTAGCTTTGTTGAATGTATTGTATTTCATGGTGCCAGTATAATGGACATACACTCACCTTTTTGCTGCTTTGTTGATATCAGATGTTATCTACACAAGTGTTTCCATCTCAGTGTTGGTTGCCTCTTTTTCTTTGACATTTCTTTCATTCTGGTTGCTCTTTACTTCTGTGACCTCTTCTTCACATGTGACAGAGCAATGATCCTCTCTGTGGGGGTTTAGAGAGTAACAAGATGGGAGCCTGAAAAACCCCACCAATTTTAGGGATTCATATTCCTCAGGACTACCAGGGTTTCGGAGCATCTATGTTGCACATTTTAGAAATGTAATGTTTGAATAAATGCTTAAATTGACCTAATTAAGTGTTTGCCATCTAGATTGGTAATGTGTTCATTAAGTGTAGATGACATTCCCTGATTTTGCTTTTATAGTGGGTTTGGCAGGTACCTCCTCAATCCTTTTACCATAATCCTCATCTACAGGGAGTTTTGATCACATCATGACACCTTATCGCAAATCCAATAGCTGTGCACATATATAAAATTTAAAATGCAACTCACCTCAGAATTTAACAAACTTCACTTGTCAAAGTCAGCTTATGCATGTAGATCACTAAGGGACCATGAAAAAGGGAGTGGAATTTTTTAAATAATGTGCATCCATTTTTTAAAATCTGGCCCAAATGTGTTCTGAGTTCATCAGCCTGCTGTTAACTCTGCAGTGCAGGTGCAACTCCTAGGAGGATTCCAAAGTGGCAAAGGTAATCTGTCCCAAACATTTAAAGGCCTTGCTCTGTGCATGTGGTCTACTGACTTGTATATATATGTTTCTGAAAGCAAGGATATGTGATATTTCATAAGCCTGTGCAACAACCGTGCATTTACTGGTATGACATCTGGCTGCAAGCATGGACACAAATAGTGAGATTCACAACACCAATCAATTCATGTAGTACAGACCTGCAGGGAAGCAAACCACCGCTGTATACTTAGGTCAGTATTCATTTCTTGCTACAGGACCACTGACAGGCTGGCGGCTAGGACTGATTGAGCATGTTAGGGCTGAAAAATAAAATAGAAACAGGAGAGCAGGTGGGGAAATGACCTGTGTTTGTCATGGAATGGCAGTCTGAGCTAATTGAGGGGACATGTGAGTGCTACTGCATTAATGAAATCGGCTAACATAATTCTCTAAAAGTGCTGCCACCATGAAATATTCCCTGTTAGCAGGGGAGGAGATATGTCTCTATGTGAAAGCTTTTTTCACTTTTTTTTTGTCTTTTTTTATTCATGGTGCATCCATATAAGTATTAATAAGTAATTATGATTACTTAATAAATACATTATTACTTAAAAAGTAATTTATTTTGATTTAATTCATTACAGTCTCTAAAACTCTAAAAGTTAAATTTCATTCTTTCAATTATTACTTGAGAAAAGGCTTTTTACTTATATATTACCCTCTAAAACCCACACAAAGCTGTACCAACTGTAAAGTACAACAGGAAACTAACAATAGCATTTTATTTCCAAAGAAACAGAAGAAATAAAAATAATAAACAATTAAGAAATTATCAATCAGTAAACATTATTTAAAAGGCCTGTCGCTGTCTCTGACTGACCCCAGTTATACTTGACTTACTTGATTTATTTAATTTTTGCTCAATCAAAAGGGTTTTTCGTTCATTAAACCAGAATATGTACCAGCTGAATGAAGTTTAATTAGACCATTTGAACGAACGAAAAAATATATATATCCAAAAGACCAAGAAGAATAGTCAGTAATGAAAATCGCACAGGGTTACAACCGACCAGTACAGAGAAAGCCAAAGGGCAAAACCAGAAAACACAGTGGGTACGTCTACTGCTAAAGAACTGCTAAAAATCGCACAGGCTAGCAGTAGCCTTTTTACACTGAGAGAGAACTTCAAGGGTCTAAGTGGAGCAGTCCCTGCTGATAATCAGCTGGGCACCAGGTGAGTGTGTTGCTGAAAGACAATAATTGGATAGAGCTGGTACTCCATAGACTGACCCTGGAAAGGACCACCTGTAGTTGATGAGGGCATGACTATTAAAAGAGGGGCCAAAAAGAGGAAGAATAAGTGATGATATAATAATGAAAATGAGGAATTTCACTTTGTGAGCATTATATGTAAAGGCCAATATTCTAGCCAACATGAAAGCTAGCTTGGCTGTATACACAGATACCATGGAGAAAATAAAACATTTCTGATTGGTTCACTTTCAGTTTAGCTTTTCAAAAACAAAATGAACTAAACATTTTAGACATTTTGTTCACAAATATCATTAGGCCTTTGTTTAAGGCCAAGAAAGCCCTGAGGGTTCCGCACTGCATGTTTCTAGTGCATCTTCACCTCAGCTGCTCTCAGACCTCACTTGAGTTTGTCGCATCCAGGCTCACAGACCAAGGAGCTTCAAGTAACATTCAGTGCCTTAAGAGAAAGTCTTTTCCCTGGGTGGTTCTGGACAGAACTATCTTCAGTTTAGGGAATAAATACCATCTACTTCTAAAACAAGACTCAGTCTGCACAATGCTGTAATGTGAGGTTCCACTGTGCAACAGCAGGTCAAGCCTAATTATAGTACTATTCAAATCCTCCAACCATAAGAAACAATTTCATTGTCCTCTTGTTGTGAAGCAGCATAAGATCTATCACCATAACACCCACTAGAAGGTTTTCCAATTTTGGCATAATGTAGGATAATTATACCTGAACAAGATTAGGTGAGCCTAGATGAGATGGACTGCAGCTTTAGACTGTTAGCTTGCCGGATATCATTCTAATCTCAAAATGTGCATGGTTTTGAGCACCCAAGGTGGTGCCCTGCAGTTCAGAATTCTCGGAACTTGATGTGATCAAGCATCTGTGGGATATGCTAAAACAATGATCAGTGGCGGCTCCAATTTGCCACTGACAGGGCTACACATGTTCACTACACATGTTGTATGATGCCCCCCACAAATTATGCAAAGGCCCCACTCCTACTAATTATAATTACAACTTCATGAGAAAATGTAGCAGAACTATCAAAAAAAAAAAAAAAAAAACACCATGAGAGTGAATTGCAGAAACAGCAATCAAGGCTACCTCTTACCCTTTAAAACAAGACAGTGGTTATCTAGTATATCAGCCAAAGTTTAGTTACAACTTTCACACTAATGCAAATGGATAATAGATTGACAGTGATTGCTGACTAAATATAATTTTTTTTTAAATACTGAATTGAATGCTGATTAACTGGCCATATTGAGCCATTTCAATGCACATAATCTGGTAAATAATAACCATGAAGTGTAGAAGTAATGTGGGTGAACCAGTTTGAATAGACCTACTAAAACAATTAGTAATAGTATTATCTAAAACTGTCCAGGTGCTATGGTTAAGTTTGTCAGTAGAGAAAATGGCGGATCATCAACAGCTGCAGGCAGAAACTCACATCCAGCCTCAGCTAGTACTATAGGTCTGCTTATTCTTAGACAAACAGATTAAACTTGTTTAAAGGAGTGAAGTTTGTAGTAGGAGCACTGGGGTGTCAGGTGTGACAGGTGGCAACTGCAAATGATTTACATGGGTCATGTAGGTTTGCCGCTTTGCAAAATTTTGCTTAGAGCTCCAGAAAGGTCAGGACCGGTTCTGCAAATACCACAGTGTACTTTTCGAGCTTGAGTACAGTCCATGCCTAGGTGGGCTGTAGATGTGTTTGTAGCATATGGTGACAGGTAGTCTTGATGTTTGAATACCTGCATATAAAAAAATAACAGAATAACAAATCCAACTCAAACATTAAACAAAGTAAAGAGTTTGCAGTAGTGGCTATAAGACCCTAACAGTAAATAGACTCTGAAATGAAATACAACCATGATCATTCACATAATGAGAACATGAACAGTTATCATAATAGCATGATTAATGGATGGAAGAATGAAAGTAATCATTAAACCATTAAACTGAAGATCCCCACTTTAGTTCCTCATTCTCAACTACACAACTGCCATATTGGTTTAGTTTCATTTAGAACATTTCAACATCCACAGAACAATTCATAGCAGTTCCTAACCAACAGGTCTTTAGCTTAGTAGCTCTTAGAATTAAGAACCTAGAACTCATATCAACCAACACATGGAGACTGTCCAATCCGTTCTTTTACTGTAAGAGTTAAATTAAGTTATCTGGAAGTAGCTATAAAGACCATACAATAGTGTACTACTAAGTAAAACGTAAACACTAAAGCTCAACGGTTTAGACAACCTCTTATCATCTACATAACAATAAACTATAGTCCATATAATAAAACAGCTCTACATATTAACTCATGTTAACAGTAATTTGATTTTTTCACTGTGGTTTGTATATTAAAAGACTACAAATGTTGCAGATCTGGGTTCTCCATTAGCTTCACCCTTCATCTTTGTAATCCAGTCAGTCAAAGACATTAATTACATTTCTAATTTCTCAGGAGATATTTGACAAAATCATATGAAAGATAATTCACTTGCATGGTAATATGGCACTGGTATAATTCTGAACAAAACCTGTCACAACAGCATGACATCATGACATTTGCCATGAAATGTTAATGGCATCGTTATGTTGATGCTGTAGTGTTCAAGTAAAGTCAAATGCTTTGTTTCAAAACCTTTGGGGAAAAAAAAATCTGGAGGTGTTGCTAAAATTAGCAGCAAAATTGTACAAGTAGTCTTTTTATTCTTATGCGTGAAACCTTCACTTTGTTGTGGTGATACATTTCAGGCATACAATGTCAGTAAGTACTTTAAATATGATTGTTATCACTGTTAGACGCATCCACCCTGGCACTTAGATCCTTCCTGCAGAGCCATCCAGCTCCTGTGGTTTGCCTAAGAGCTGCATGTTTTACACAGTTCAGTCAGAATAGGTTTATGTAAATATACAAATCCTGCTGTTCCCAGCCCAGTTCTTACGTGATTCGCAAGTTCAACTATCAACCCATTAAGAGAAGGCTGCAATTTTACCAGGTAGGTTTGACAACTGAAAAAATGCGATGCATTGATTCAAAGGTGTTCATAGTTTACCACTGTTTGATAATAATTCCCAATATAATGTTATGTAATCATTTGAGTCAAGTGAATTCAATACATTGTTTTTCAGGTCCCCTATGGACAACACTTACACATACTTTGATTACACTTTGGGTGTTCATTTTCATTACTCATATCTCACTGAAACAAGCAGAGACATTCAGCTGAAATTCTGTTCAATTCTCAGCTTTCAGTCAGCACCATATTTGTTTAAATCTGATGAAAAGCAAATGTGTGTAACCCAGGTATAGTTTCAGTATTATACCTTTAAAAAGTAGAGATAAAAACAGTGTTGAAAAGTTCCTAATTTAAGGTTAAAATGTGAATAAAAAGTTAAAAACAGACAGCATTTCATGCTGATTAGTAGTATTAAAATAATTAAAAGGTACTTTTATTTTGAAGCGTTTTCTGAGCCCTAAAATAATGTAACCCTTGTACATTTTCAGTCGAGCTTGAGTTTGGACCTTATTTATATTTCTATTGGTTGTTTTAGCTGTTAGTTTGCCTTCTGTACTCCTGATTGGTAGGGGGCAGCACTGTTACTATCCGTAATAGCTTTGTTTGTTGACTTTACCGAGCTCTCAATGCGTTAGCTGCGCTAGCTAGCCTTAGCCGCATTAGCGCAACAGGTTGGCTACAGCTTCAAACTAGCATTGGAGTTTAGGGACACGTGGAACCATGGCTCAGTCGGCACTACGAGTTACCAGGACAGCGCTCGTAGCTCCACTGAGTGCACCGAGGGAGCACCGCTGCCCAGACAGAACCTTAGGCGACCCGGGAAGGAGTCCAGAAACTTCGCTCTCCGCACCGCAAGTCCAGGGCCGCCAGTGAGGCGCTGTCCATTTCTCTCCTCCCTATGGTTACCATAAAAGAAGTGCGAAGGCAGAGCTACTCATTTACTTTACAACATTTTTTGTAATAAATATAATTCATTTAATTCTACCGTCTCGTAATTTCTGGGAACATCACACAAACTTGTGGTACCAACGGCACAGTGTCTAGAGGTAAAACAGTAACATTTACTGGGAAAATTTAGTTTAAAAGAACTCGGGGCCCTGTCCTACTGGTATTGGACATAGAAGGGGTTACATGTGTATATTGGATTAGTTTGATAGCACTCTATTGGAATTGGGCTAAAATTGGAAAAAAGCGCTGACTTAATAAATGCACATGCATATGTAATTAACTACAGTACTGTGCAAAAGTTGGGGACCACCTTCAAATTTATTTATTGTCGAATGGATTAATGCAGGACACCATTGGGAACCTCTACAAGCCATTTGTATTAGTCTACACAGTGCCAAAATGTCCAGCTCATATATTGCTATAAAAGGCTCATTCACAGTATGTAGAGCAAGCAAAAACAGGTAGAGGAACATTCATATGAACCAGCATGTAGGCAATCAGAATAACTGAGATAACTGTGGCCAGCTCTCATGTCGAGTGCAGAATTGACATGGAATCCAAAAAATTGCAAGCTTTCTCTAATACTGCAGTGATTGATAGAATTCTCATAAATTCTTGAAGATGTAAGAATGTGGATACCTGGAGGGGCGTTGATTCTAGCTGGGTTGTAGTGCATAAACTCCTCCTTTGCCAAGATGAATGCACATGGTAGTTTAGTGGTACAGAAACCACAAACACTGGACTAAAGAAATATGAAAACTGCATGTAGTCTAATTAATCGTCCTTCATCATATAACCTGAACTACAAGCAGGCGAGTGCATGTGTATGCCAAGAGAACAGTACAACTGTTCCCGATTGCTTGGCCCCTAAGAGTGAGAGAGACTGAGGGCTCTGTTATGAAATATTAAGTTCTGATTGATCACCTTTAACCTAGAATGAAACAATTTTATCCTGACGGAAGTCTCTCTCATGCTGCGTCATCCACAGGAACAAGGGCTCAATGAACGAGTATGAAATAAATATGAAAATCACATGCGATAAGCTTCATGGTCACTGGATTTGAACTCAGTTAAACACACATAATTTAGAAGTACTTCTTGGAAGATGTTTGTTAAATCTTCTGTATAAATATAGCCCCAAAAAGTCCCAAAAGTAGATAAATGAATAAGAAAAACAAATTGTACTTGGTCAGTTGTTGAGAAAATGATTTAATACTACATATCTGTGATTGGCAAAAGTATGTAAACCTTTATTTATAGTGTCTGGTGAGCAGAAATAACGATAACTAATTTTAGACCACATTACAGCTTAAACTCTGGGATGTTGGTGGGCTTCCTCACATGAACTGCTGTCTTTAGGTCTTTTCACAGCCTGTCTTAGGGATTAAGGTCAGAACGTCAGTGATGGCTGTACTTGCCCAGATGCAGCAAAACAGGCCCAAACGATACAGCCACCACTATGTTTCACACATAGGATAAGGTTATGCTGGAGTACAATGTTTTCCTTTTATTGAAACCGAAAAGCTTGTGTCCATGTGATCTTTCGCAAACTGTGAATAAGCTGCTGTTTCTGTTTGGAGAGCGTTGGCTTTTATCTTGCAACCCTGCCATAAATGGCATTGCTGTTCAGTGGTCTCCTGACGGTGGATCTATGAACATTAACATTAGACACTGTGAGAGAGCACTCTTGCTCTTGAAGTGATGTTTGTTGGCTGACCACTACAAAATGAATTCCTTCCATTTGTACACAAATTCTCTGACTGTGGATTTATAGCATCCGAACTCAGTAAGAAATAGTTTTGTAACCCTTCCCAGCTTTATAAGCCTATACAACTTGTTTCTAAGATACACTTCCACAAACATGTGTTCTTACCTATAGATCTCTGTTCTTTAAATACAACCAAGTGACCACCCACACCTGATTGTCATCCCATTAATAGAGAACACATGACTCTAATTTTGCTTTCAAGTTAACTGCTAATCCTAAAGGTTGACATACTTTTGCAACTCACAGATATTTCATATCAGATCATTTGCAACAATAAATAAATCACTTAGTACAATCATTTTCGTCTCATTTGTTTAGTTGAGTTCCTTTTTGTCTCCTTTTCAAACCTGTGTAAAATATGATTATGTTTCAGGTCATATTTATGCAAAGTAAATAAAATTCTATATTTAAAACTTCCAGCATTACTGTAGCTTCTTATTCGCATTTTCACTGAAGCTTAAATGTTGCAGCAGTTACTTTGTGGTGGATTAGGATGACCAACATTTTAGAGACTATAGCAGCATCAGAATCGCAGTCCCTCAGTGTATTTTAGCTAGGGCGCTCCAGTAGGTCTGTTGGACTAGAAACGCCGGACTAGAAAAGGCGCTCTGTCTAAAAAGTTCAAACATTTCCACTTTTGCAGCAGTGGATTTTGACGGATGGGAACAGAGAGAAGAGAGATGAAAATCCAAGATGGAGGAGAATCTTCTCTGGTGTACTCTTTTCTTGTTACTTTTTTTTGGTTTTCAAGTTTTTTTTTTCCTGAGGGACTTCGAACTGAACCCCTCTACCCCTGCTCCAGCTAGGTACCTTCCAGACAGGTAAAATCTGTATGTGTTTGCATCTACTGCTGTAGAAGTAGTAGTAGTGTAGTTCCTTGCAAAGTTTATATAGTAACATAATAGAATTCTAGTTCCCAGAAATCATTAGACCTTCTCTGAAAGCCTAGTAGGCTCTGAGGTTTATTTGGGGAATCAGCTATAATTCTTTTTTGCTATTCCAACCTCTATTTATTTCTTAACGGGCCGTTTTTGTTATTGCGGCTTTACTGCTGATATATGTAAATGAACTATGTTCTGATTGGCTGCCTTGTACTTTGCTTTAATTAGAAAACAGTTGAGGCTGAAAGACTTCTTATAACTTAGGTGTTAACTGCCATAGCTAAACTAATGTAGGTTGAAGAGATAGGGTATATGGTAAATGTAAATACTTTGTTTCAGTGACATCATTAAATCAAAAACAAACAAAAAATAAAAAAAATAAAACTAAACAGATCAAAAGAACAGGGAACAGGAGGTTCGGTTCTAACTGTACTGGCAGATACAGTGAGCGTCTTGTTCATAAGAAAAAGGTCAAGCAGCAAACTCACAGGACAACAGACTGGCAGAGGGCGAAAACAACTCTCTACTGACCATGATGAGTGCCACCTCATTCCTATGTCACTTAACCATTCTAAGATGACCTCAAGTGACCTACAGAAAGACAAGCATGAAACGCACAGTGAGCATGGTAAAAAAAAAAAAAAAAAACAGGCTTCCAGATGTCATTAGTCATTCTCTAAATTAAAGGATCTAAAATACAATATTTATAACTGAAATTTGGGAGACATGTTTCCAGTAGTGTATAGAATAAAACAGAACTGCTCATATTGGTCAAACACAAACCCATAACCTGTAAAACTAGAGAAACTGATCATTTTGAGCTGCATATTATGCAAACCTACAGGTGAAAGGAAACATTTAACTGTACTGCCCAGTTTGTTGTTGAGACAGAAAGCATAAAACAAATTAGCCCAGTTCTAAGAGTCCACCCCTGAGTGGACTATTGATTTAGGTGTTAAGTAGCAATTGAATGCGTGAGTCTGCCTTTCCCCAAGGTTACCTGTGAATATGATTATCCTGCTTATTATGGGTAATAGAACTGTTTAAAAGTCACCAGGGTAAAATTTTGTTCAGCTCTTCCCATGCCTGGCGTTAAGCTGCAATACTGGCGAGAATATTACAGACTGATCCATTACCATGGGCCACTGGTGGAAAAGGTCAGTGTAATTAAGTAATATACTCAGTGGTCTTAGTTGCTGTATTTTTATTTTGCTTCAACAGTTCCATTAGTGGAACTAAACTCACAGCTAATTTCAGTCCGTTTATGAGTGTGCGGGAGCATGGATAACAGTGAGGAAACGCCCTCTGCCACTGCAATGAAAAAAACATGGTTGTGAAAAGCATTTGACCCTTCCTGATTTTTTTTTTATATCGCATTTTGTGAAAGTGTATACTTTAACAGCAAAATGTGGAACCATTCCAAACACAAAACACATTTCTATATTATATCAACCACATGCAAATCACCAACAAAAAAAATCTGCCTTTGGTTCATTTTTTATTTTTGCTTTGATGACTCTTTGAGGTAGTAAATTACTTAATTGATTTCATTGATCCATTCAGTTGATTGAACACTTGTTCACTCAAACTGAAGTTTGTCACATTTTTAACAAGCTTGTAAGACCATGATTAAAAAAGAATCTAAAAGAGAAAAAAATAACAAAAAATATCGGTCTGGAAATTGTTACAAGAGCATTTTTCAAGCTTCTTGGCCAATAATGACCTACAGTAAGGGCCATTATCTATAAATTGAGAACCCCAGGAACCAGTGATGGACTGGCCATTAGGAACATGACAATTCCGGTGGGCTGCTTTGTGAGAGAAACACATCACTGTTTATAATGCAGCCCTATATAAAATAAATTGAGACCAGCTAGCACAAACAACATGTACCTGCTGAATATCTGAGTATAAATACACTTATCATCAAAAGAATACATAGCCATTCAAATAGTAGCACCCGGACGGAATCATCCGACAGGGATGAGACTTGGGGGGTAAGTGAATGATTTAGGTTCTCACTCAGCTGCACGTTACATGACCATGGATGGGCCTTATCACTGTACCTTACTTATCCAACAGTTATGATCCCTCTATGACTCATCCTGTTAGTACCAACACCACTGGTAGACGGTTGCAAGACACAGGACTACATGCACGCAGAACGTTAGAATGACTGCTCCTAACACCACGTCAGCTTCACCTATGGCTGCAATGGTGTCATGGAGTGACTTAACAACAAGTCCAGGTTTTGTCTTGGTGGAGATGAGCAAAAAATCCATGTAAGGAGGCATAGTGGTCAGCGCCAAGATAAACGTTGTCAGTCCATTTCCATTCCTACAGTAAAACCTGCAGAAACTGTGCAAGAAAATTGAATATCTTTGACCTGTTTATGCTGATGCTGTAATATGCAATATGATAGCAGACTCAGATGTGAGCCTTTTGGCTGTTGTGGTAGTTGGCTGGTCTGGTCAAAAAATCCAATGATGAATTCAGTTCACTGTCCAATGCTGCTGGGAACACTTGTGTATCTTCCTAGGAGTGGCTAGTCTGCTAAAATGTATCCAAGGTTACAACAGCAATTCACTCCGGTTTCCAGAGAAAATTCAGTAAACTGCAGGTTCCTGTAGCCTTAGCTAGGGTCAATGTTCAGACAGAAAACACTGCTAAGCAAGGGGAACATTTGCCAGAAAAGCTAAAGATTGCCATGAAGCAAGTTGCATTTCACTTTCATAGTAGTAATATCATCATACCTTCATAAAAACATAGTATGGGTAGTGAAGAAGCGGGGAAAAATGGATTACACAGCAAGTGTGCACATCTCAATGGCTAAAAAAATCGAATGAATATAAAAGTAAAAACTAAAAACAATGTTTTGGAATGACCTTGTCAAACTATTGAGTTCTTGTGGTAAGCAAAGTTAGGATTGCAGCTCCATTTCTAAACGTCTGTATCTCAGCCAATCCACTACATTTGGAAAAAGTATAAAAATGTAATGATCATAATATGATAATATTTTTTCATATATTTCTATATAAGTCATTCCTTAAAAGAACAAACAAAACGGACTCATGAGGTTTGGATATGATAGTGATTAAGGCTACCTGGCTGTTATTTGCACCATGGATACTATAGCAGCTCTGCAAAATGATAGCAATGCTGCATGTAGTAACGAGATACAGGATACAGAACAAATTCTATACCTGTGTGTGAGCAGTTCACTGACCACCCGGGTCTCTTCCTCCATCTCTCTCATTCTTTTGTTCTCTGTCTCTCTGTCTCCTGCCAGCTCTATAATACAGGTGATGGATATCTAACCCTTGCTACGCACTCCTCTTCATCTGCCCATTCGCACGCTGTGCCCACTCCTCTAGTGGAAAATCACTGCTTTATCCCTGTACATATCCTACAAGCCTACACAGAACCCTCTTCAGCCTGTGAAGATAAGGGCCCGCCAGAGAGAAATGAAGGCTTTGTGACCTTTTGTTGGTAATGAAGTTGAGACCAGTGCACCAAACAGGCAGGGGAAGTGTCTGACACTCATTTCAGTCGAGTGGGATGAAGCACCACTTTTCCTTTTCATCCAATTAATGTAACTGAAAGATATTGGGACTAGGACCCATCTACTTAGACAAAGAAGCAGTGAATGGTGAGCTTTAATAGGTTTTACTCCAGAATGGTCCGAACTGACTTGGCTAGGGGTGGTGAAATTTGCCACTATGAAGCCACATCATTTCATGTAGCGAGAGAATGACTTTTTCTTTCAGAGTTTAGAGCAGGCTACAGTTTTTTGTTTTGGCTCAATTTATTTATTTTTTGATCAGTAGTGCAAATGACAGCTCACAGTGAAGACTGTCAGCTCTTATATAAGTGCATTTATATGGTTCCCCTTTTTAGGGGCTGAAAAGGAGGTGGGAAAACTAACAATCACAAGTTAATGACTGCCCGAAGTCTGGAACCCACAGACATCACCAGACACTGACTTTCTTTGCTGGTGGTGCTCTGCTGTCCTCCTGCAGCTGTCTTTAGTTCCTGCTTGTTCTTGAAAGATTTTAACTTCACGTTTGTCTTCAATAAGTCAAGTTAAAATAAGTGAATGACTTCAAATTCTTTCTTGCTGCTTTTATGAGCAGCAATTACAAGGGAACCAGTTCCATTTGTGCCCAACACTGCTTCCACCATGCTTCGTAGATAAGACGCTTTGGATTATAGTAGTTCCTTTTCTTCTCCTTGCTCTTCATTCTGTGTACATCATGATCTTTGTCTGCTTTGTTGGACAGCTTCAAAGCTTTTTGGAGCAGAGTTCTACAAATCTACAAAAAAAGACCAATCCAAAGATTCCCATAAAGCATGCTCTGCATGTCCCAGTAGGATTTTCATCATAGAAACATGGTGGTGGAAGTGGGAAGGTGACAAAACATAATGGATTACACAGCAAGACACTGATCTAAAACACCACCTCCATCCTGCTTGACTAATGAGGTGCCTTGGCTTATAAGTAGTTTCCCTCCCTTCTCCATACTCTTCACCTACCATCATTCTATTCCAAGATGTTCTCAGTCTCATGTTTTGTTCCTTTGTTTTTCACTGGAATACTTTTTTGTGTTTTTGATAGAAAATAATTGTGGGAATGATAAATGGGACAAGAGTAAAAACAAAGGACTACAGGAAAGCAGTTGCATAATTCAGCCAATGATTACAGTTAATAAGGGCTACAAACTATTTCATTTATGAATTCAGTACATTATACACTTCTCTATATGTGTGTCTCTGATCTCTCTTTCTCACTCTGTCTCCTTATTCTCTCTCTCTCTCTCTCTCTGTCTCTCTCTCTCTCTCTCTCTCAACTGTCATGGCAGATCAATGTGGCTCATTGTGGCTTCTGTTGTATTACTTGCACTTTAAAACATTTAGAATATAATCTATATATTATATGGTACTATATCGTAATTGTGGTTTACAAAAAAGGAGCCTTAGGAGCCAGTCAGACTTATGATGTTGATGACATGCAAGATTCACACTCCTCAAAACTCCATCTACCCCACATTTGTTCCGCACACAGGCTTCAAAAAGCACAACATAACACGGCATTGCTGACAGTAACAAGATGTCATCTGTGTTTTGCTTAAGTTTTTTTGGGTGAACATTTTAAAATTCTGACAGCATTTTCAAAACACTATGCTGAATGAGGAAGTGTGTTTATTTTGTACTTTATGAGCAGAATAAAGACAATAATAGCCCGAAAAAATGTTTTCATGTAAGTAAACCGAACAGTCAGCTTCAAGTCACAGACCTTTTCTAACGAAGCAATGCCCCAAGTTTCGGACACGTGAAGTGAAGTGGAGACAGGCAACATTCATATACTGTTAATAGAAATAATAGGAGGTCAGACTGGCTGTTAGGCTAGTGCTTAAGAACACTGGCAGAGTTTTCCTACAGCTCAGTGTATGCAATACCTCTTTATTTACACAGCCACTCTGTTTTGTCTTAGACATAATGTGATATCAAAGGTGTGGGAGGCCATCCACCCCCTTATTTCTGCTCTAACAACTCCAGCGTTTTTCCCAACCTAGTCTCTGACTGCTGTATCTGCAGTGTTCAGGTGACTAACACAAAGCATTTACCTATACAAAGCCAACACCACAGAAACCTTTCAGTACAATGAGCAGTTGCATGTGTTGTAAGTCTAACACTGTGTTGTGTCGGTTGTCTGTGTTGATCAGTTGTATTGTACAGCAGATAAAGGATGAAAATGCTGGAGTGTTCCTTTAAGACCAGATACTTTCAGAGCCTCTGTTCACACATAAATCAGAGGAGGAACTGCTTGTTGCTCGCTCTATCTGCCCATGAATTACATTTTAATATATTAGCTACATTGCCGCACTGCCGGAGAAGAGCGCTCGGTGTAGATCCGTTCAGCTGCGTGCGGCAGATATGAGCAGAAAGATGTCAGGCTGCTGTTGACTGCTTCAAAGAGAGCTCCAGTCCTGTACACATACATAGAGCCAGCTGAGGGCCATGCACACTCACTTCAAACAGAAACTTTAATAACAGACGGCCAAATAAATCTCTCCTTCTTTATTTATTCATTTTACACTCTCTCTCTGTCAGCCTCCCTCTCTCTCTCCGTCTCTCTCTGTTCTGTCTCTTAATCTTCCACTCTTTCCATCATCTATTTTCTTTACTCTTGCTTTCTCTTTTATTTATTTATTTTTTTTCTCTTTCTCTGTTCTTTCTTTCTTTCTTTCTTTCTTTCTTTCTTTCTTTCTTTCTCTCTCTCTCTCTCTCTCTCTCTGGCTCTCTCTCTCTTTTTCTTTATTACTTTGAATGTCATCTTTTATTCTCTCTCTCATTGTTCTACTTTTGTTCTCTGTTTCTCTGTCAGTGTTGTTTCTTTTGAGTATTTGTGTTTTTTTCTTTTTTACCTTTTCTTTATTTTTTATTGTCTTCTTTCTCTTACTCTCTATGGTTATCTTCCTCCCTTGTTCTCCCTCTCTATCCCTTTCTTCCACTGTGAGACTTTCTCTTCCTTGCCCTCTCTCTCCCCCTTTATTCTTTTATTCTCTACATTTCTCTGTATGCGTGCCTCCCTATTCCACTCATGATTTTTTCTCTCTCTCTCTCTCTCTCTCTCTCTCTCTCTCTCTCTCTCTCTCTCTCTCTCTCTCTCTCTCTCTCCTGTTGCTATACTGCAGTGCGTACAGGGCTGACTCTGTTGCAGTGCAGTACTCCCAGCAGTGCTCTTCATCAACCACCCCATCTCCCCCTCATTCTGCTAACACAGCAGCCCACTGCCACACAGCCTGTGCTGCGTGCTGCACACTGCAGATACTGTCCTGATGAAAAATGGTAGCTATCTGAATGCTTAAACGGCTACAAAGGAAAGGAAACAATGCAGCTAACAATGTTTGGATGCATAACAATGTATACAGTGCAGCCATCTTCAGGTCATCATGTGGTGGCATAGTTAGTGTTGTTTTGGCTCTGCAGTCCTGAGATGTGATTTAACTGCTGCTTAAGCGTTTTCAACCACATGTAGATCTACATACGGATAGAAGAAGCCAATGGGTATTTGCTTTAACACCTGTCTGTTGGTCTCTATTATACTGTAAGTGTGCTTGAGTCAACAAGTTGTCTGTTCTTTTGCTAAGTACCATGAAACTGGTTGTGGTAATAAATCACAAGCCACAGATGCAGCATCCATGTGAAGATATTCCTACTACATTTGATCAGCTTCCATGAGAGGCCTGCATTTTGGGAAATTGTGTTAAAATTGTTTGCTTTGGTTTTATTTATAAAACTTGTAATCCAAATCAAAACGATGATAGATATAATAATAAATATTATTGACTAATAAATAGTACAGTTCACTATAAATAAATATATTTTACTTATTACAATGCGGCAAGAAAATATGTACAACAAAGTCTATCTACAAAAATACTGTGAAACCCAGATAAAAAAGGCAGTGCAATAATAATAATAATAATAATAGTAATAATAATAATAATAAGAAGAAGAAGAAGACTGTCATGGTAAACCAAACAGTTTCCAGCATGAGATTAAAGCAAATACTAATCAGGGTGTGTTTCCCATACAACGGCTGAGCCTAGCACTGAATGGGAAAAGTGCAAAAACTCACAAACATTGTAATATAAGGCCAAATATGGGAATATTTAAACCCAATGCTTGTCACTTGTTGAAGAGAGCAAACTGAAGCTCTGGACAAGCATCAACTAAAAGAGGTTCAAAAAAGGCTTGGAAGGCCAAATTAAGCTATCAACAGTCTGGTGATGTCGGTGAAGAGCCAGAATTAAGAATAAACACTTTTTCTAAAAATAGCCCCCACACACTTTCAGGGACCCATAGTTTATTTAGGGTAGAAAAAAAACTGTCATATTTAATACTTTGTTGCAATTTTGTTTGCCATCAATGACTGCCTAAAGCTGCTTCATATCTTCACGGGTTATGATCTTACAGACCTCTGATATAGCTATTACTTTTTATATTTCAAAGTCTAGGACTATAGCACTAGTTTCCATAAAAATCTCCATAAACAAGGTTTGTATCATTATCACAATGTGTGTTTCAATGATAAGCATATTGTTAAGGGCAGCAGTCACACAATGGATCAAAGTACCTCACATACAGTGACATCTCTCTCTCTCTCTCTCTCTCTCTCTCTCTCTCTCTCTCTCTATATATATATATATATATATACATATATACACATGGGTTTATATTACCCCTACATCATTTGGTTCTGTTGTTACTGTACATCCAGACATTGCTCATCAGAAAGTCACATGACTAATCACTGTTACTATCCTGGTGCAGGGATACAATGTTAGAAGATGAGCTGTGGTGTTGAGCATGACCAAACAAACACTTATCAAGTCAACCAATCGATCAATTAAAATAAAATTTTCTCTAAATGCTTAAAGCAACTATACAGAACAGCAGTTTATGGTAGGATTAAAAGACTACAAATATAAGAATAAGAATAAAGGAGTAAATCTAGCCAAATCTAACAAATCTTTATTTTTACTTTCATTTGTTGAGCAATTTCAAACTTATTAAAGTTAACAGTAGATAGATTTTATCTGTACAGTGTGTACAGGAAAGGCTGTTCATGGAATATTGACAGTTTTTCTAACAGCTGTACAGTGCACAGCCAATGTGCTTGCAGCTAGTGGTATTCTATAACTTAAAGAATATTGCTGCTAATACAACAAAACCTCCTTTAGTTATTAATACAATTTCAAAATGTATAAACTCTAGAAAAAAATCTAGCGTCATAGACTTTAAAAAAAAGTAAAATATATTTTTCCTTCTCCTGTAAAGTTAGAAAAGTAATTCAAGTTTGGTCATCATGTTGCAAAAAGAACATCTAGAATCCAGAACTCCAGACCTTTTCTTAGCTTTGCATAATCTAATCATGAAATTACACATAACCGCCCAATGACCTTAACAATCCATTTATTCTGTCTCCCTAAAACGGGAGGACTGTGTAGTAAATGGGTAATCCTCATTAAAGCTGGCGGGATTGGTTATGTTTTTCCATTCTTGTAGAGGTGGGTGTTATCCTGGACCTGATCAGGAAGTTCTCATTAAAATAGCCTTTGTCTTATTCTTCCTATCTTTCTTTTGCACTTGTAAGACATGATTAGTGCTACTGGGCTGCTTAATTTGTTTACAGACCTAATGTAGATGATAATTTAGCTCAGGCAGAGAGTGCAGTCCTGAGTGGGTTATTGAATGAAGAGAATCTGGTTTCTGAATCCATCAGAACCCAGAGTTCACAGCGGTTACCTGTGAATGTAATTATCCACCTCAAAACGAGTAATTAAGCTGTTTTCACAAGTACTGACTGTCATCTCCCACAGACATGATGATTAAAGTCCCTTCTGCCTTGTGAGGAATTTCGATAAAATGAGAAGAGATGAGGAGGAGGCGGGTGAGAGAGGATGGAGTGAGTAGTTCTTGCGTGGGTAGTCGACACAGGGACAGATAGTCAGATGTGTTTATAAGGAAAGGTATGACAGATGGTGAAGAGAGAGAGAGAGAATGAGACAGAGAGTTTCAGGCACAGCTTTCTCCTGAACTTAAATGATTACATAACTCCATTAATCGAGCCACTAAGACTAAGCTTATTCCACAGCTGGTACACCTAACCTGCCCTGGTCTTGACATAGGAACATCTGCATTTGCTGAGACCAAATCTATCTTGGATGGAGACAACAGTGGCTGTCAGTCAGACAATATGTAGTTCATCCTAGCTTAGACTGTGAGTAGTTGAATGGACTAAAAACATAAACTTGTTGATGGTGATTGTAATCATGTTAACTCTAAGATTGGAACATAAACTTTGTTTGCATTTTATCCAGTATACACAGCTTTCGTTTAAACATCCTCCATCTAATTATGTATTTTGTTGATTTTCCAGGTGATTTTTAAAGTTAAAACATCCGGTACACAGATCACATTTTACATAATTATTTTTCCAATAAGTAAAACTTTGCAAATAGACATTAAATGCTATTTAATGCTAATTAATGCTAATTAATATGCACTCATCATCAACAGAATAGTTGCACCCAGACGGAAACGTTGGATTACGATGTTATTTGGAGGGAAGCTAAAGGATATCAGGGCTGATATGGGCAATATTTACTGAGCTACACAGACAGTAGTGTCTCTCCGTATGGCGCAAGGCCGCCATGTTTGCTAATGCAACATTCCAGATGTCTCAACATGGCATTGTAGAGGTTCCTAATTGTGTCTTGTGATAATGCATCCCATGCAGCTTGAACATTCCCACACAGTTCCTGCAGATTTTGCAGTAGGGGTGGAGGTGGAGTTCTGAACGTGTGACAACAAAAAGTTCATCTTGGTGCTGACCACTGCTCCTTAACACACAAATTCATAGTTAGTCACTAAAGATGACCCGTTGCTATTCTGATGACAATCTGGAACGACACCATTACAGTCGTTGGCAACGCTGACATGGTGTTAAGGGCAGTCGTCGTAACAGCCTGCTTGATAGTATACCTGTGTATTGCCAAAGGTGCTGTTACTACCAGGATGACTCATTGAGGGCATCACTGCTTGCTGAATGTCCAAAATCGTGGCCCGTCCTTGGTTAATCCACATGTACAGTCGATCGTGAAACTGGCAATGTCTAGCAATGTCAAACCTACCTACCAAGTTTCATTCATGTCAGTTGCTTTATTCTGGGTGTGTCTATTTGCGCAACTAATCCTAATTAACTAATTAATGATGAGTGTATGGAGAATTGTATCCTCTGTAGTTGATGTGTACTTATTTTCACTCATCCGTTCAACAAAACCAATAATTTGACCATGAGTGATGAATTTTTGCCCTTTTTTTATTTTATATATTTTAAAATCTTGTCTTAATGCAAAAATATCCATCAATTCTTTTATTTGCATTATTTTATTTTACACGATCAAAGTATGGAATCCTAAATCATATTAAAAATTGGCATTCTTTTATCCAGTAATATGCTGAAATCCTAAAGCTATATATATATATATATATATATATATATATATATATATATATATATATATATATATATATTTCATTTCAGTGTCACAAATTACGTGATCTGTTGTTCCTAAGTTGTTTATAGAATACACAAAGGTTTGTTGTGGCACTTTTTATATTGTATGTTTTATCTTTTTTAAATACAATGATATTGTGATGTCTTGGTAACAAACAAGTGCAACAAACAACAGACAAGTGCTTTGGGCACTGTTGAATATGGCAGCTGTGAAGAAACCATTGCCAGCTGTAGCTGAGAGATAGCAGGCAGGTCAGTGATAGCCGAATACTATCCATACATGGTAGATGCTTACTCGATTAAACAGTCCCTACAGTCCAGCCCAGAATAGCACAAACAACACTGCAACGCCTTTAACGCAGCACAACTGTTAATTTGATTAAAGGCTGTGTTGTGAATCTGGTGCTTCCCATTAGCCTTTGTCCATCCATGGTCATGCAAGCCAATAGCTGGATGCTACAATGTCCAAAATGTCCAATATGTCCAAAATATCCAATATGTTAAAAACGTGATGCTGTAAACTTTGTAGACAAATAGCATATTAAATTCTTATCTGTAGAGAATGTGTTTCTTTTTTTTTTTTTTACAGCAACAAAACATTTAACCACGAGTGCATATGACTGCATACATAGTTAAAAATGCATCAAAGACAATCAAGCATGGTATGTCCCGACCCCTACAGAATGGCTTCTTATACATCCTAAATAGTCCTACTATATCATTCACAGGTTTATGTTACGACATTAAAAACCACTATAGCAGGTTGTGTAAATCTTCTAAGCCCAAGTAGTTGCTCACAGTGCAAGTCTGAACTCCTCTGTTGTCTCTCTCTCGTGCTGATGTGCATTTACTGGGTGCTGTGGGAGCCTAAAGGCAGCCTGGTCTCATTTGTCATGCTTAAGAGTTGCTCTCTAGGTTGGAAGAAAGCAAAGAGGTATTAATCTCAATAGCAGCCCAGCGACCAATCTGCTCTCATCACCACGTTTCTCCTCCCTCTCAGCGCTGATGCCAACCGGACAGTGGTTAATACTGGTTAACGTCACTGCTCGTTATGTAATTGTGCTAATGAAAACGACAACTGCCTGCAGATGACAGAGGAGATAACGTGGGAGCTGCAGTGCAGTTCATAGTCAGCTCAGGGTTTCAGGTCTTCTAGGACAGGTGCCGCTGGGCTGGAACGCTTTTTCGGATTCAGCTGCCAAGTGAAATGTCAAAAGCCCATGTGTCAAACTTGGGCCCTTTTCATGCTTGAAGACATTAATATGTATATACCTCAAAAAGGGCATCTAACTATATAAGTGCGTTTATTGATTTCCAACAATGAACCCAATCCAGTTTGGCATTCTTACAGTGGATGTAAAACTGCAGCTTTATGTATAAAGTATGTAGCCAGAAATTGGACATCTTGCAGCCAATACAGTTCTATAGTATAAAAATAAATAATGAATTAGAAGAAACAGATCATTTAGATGAGAACTAACTGGTGTTCTTGCTAAAAATTTCCCAAATGCAGTCAGACACGGAAGATCAGCAAACAATTTAAAGGATCATTTTGCTAGAAATAATGGTGCACAGGCATTTCACCAGTAACCAGTTTCCACCAAGTGGTGTAATGTCATGCAGAAATGCTAAGATGAATAACCTTAGCAACAAGACCATTTCTGCATGCACTGCAGGGAGTACAAAGTGTGTCATCTTGCATGCAGGAATGCTGTGTGCATATAATACATGCATAGCATATTCAATTGCTGAAATGTAACAAAGCTGATAACAGCACCAACAGATCATAATTAGATTTCTATAGTTATCTGATCATTCAAGTGGTCATGTAAATAGAATACTTCAATTTCTTAGATCAAATTAAGGCCTAGAAATATGATTAGGAAGTCGGATAAAGAGAGCTGTACTGTAACTCAGAAAGCAGTGCATGTATACTTATACTCAGATTTCTTTTGGATTTTCAGTCTGTATGCACGTAAAAACAGACAATGAGCTTTAAACACAACTCGTGTGGACCCAGAGTTTCCCTATTGTCTGATTACCTAAGTGCATGTAAGTAGGTTGAACAGACTACATACAAATTACTTACTCAGCGCTACTTGAATTAACTTCTTCATTTTAGATGTGTTATATAGTCCAGCGGCTTCTATCTGCGTCTTGCAATAAATCCATTCCATGGATCTTGACTATTCTGACACAGTTCCTAAAGATTTTGTGGAAGGGATGGAGGTGAAGTGACACTAGGCCTTCTGGACATGTGACAACAAACCACAGATACACTGGTCGTCTCCACCAAGACAAAAGCAGGACTAATCACTGAAGTTGACCTGCTGCCACTCTGAGACACTCTATGACACTGGCACTACCACACTGCAGTCTTTGCCGATGTTGATGTGGTTCAGGGCAGTTGTTGTAACTGTCTGCATACATGTAGTCCTGCGTTGTGCAGTTGTCTACCAATGGTGCTGGCATTAACAGGGTGACTCATGGAGGGCATCAGTGCTTGCTGAATGTCTACAGTTGTGGCTGTTGGGTCAATATGGTACATAATGATAATGAAGCCAGAATCATTCATATGTCTCACAGTGTCAAACCTACCCCCAGAGTTTCATTCCTGACGGTTGATTGCTTCTGGGTGCAACGATGAGTGAAACAAGAAAAAGCGCTAAAATGATTATTTTGGGTTGTTGTTGGTGACATACTACACATATTGCTGTATGTAGATTATATATATAGATTAGCTTTCAACATGCTAGATATTACTTTATTCAAGATTTTCTGCTCAGTAAGTTACCATTAATTATTGGCTAACTGTTCCTGGCAGCTATGAGAGTCAGGAAGCTGCGGGTCCACATACAGACCACTGTAGATAAAGAGGTTTTAATGGATAACCCCTGACGTGAAGGATTGTTTCATTTCCCAGACATAGTCACATGTATATACCCGTGCATGCTTGTACACATGCACAGGAAGGAAGGGTGGCTTGAGTGTCAGCTCACACTAATTAAACTCATCACCATGACAACGATGAGTCACCTTGCTCCTGTCACTACCCAAGGGGCCGTAGGAAAAAAATCTCGGCCAACCTCCAGACAAAAGGGTATACTGCTGCTATGTGCAAACACCTTAAATCATCTGTCAATCACTAAATCCAGACAAGGCAAGAGGCACACATTTAAGCAAGCCGTTCTCACATTAACATTACACCAGCACCGCACCTAGCCGGCTCTTAACAAGCATTCCTAAAAAAATTCATCGTGGAGTTGAGGAATTCTAGGTAGAGGTTTTAAACCTGAAACACCCTTTGTGTCATGTACCGTGTCTCAGGGCCCTATTCAGAAGATCCACAGCAGCATAGCAGAGATAGCAGTCATGTTTTAGATATTTTGGCACCCGCATTAACTGCAGTGAAGAACATTCCTAATAAATAAAAAAAAAAATAATAATAATAATGAATAAGAAGTGCCATACTTGCAACACACAACACAGCCCAAATTTTGTTTATGTTCCTAATAGGTTTCTTCTCTGTAGGCGGTATTTATTTAATTAACAAAATTTGTCAAACTTTGCATAACACTGTACACAGACTGGGCACTTCTTTATGTACAATCATTGTATCTACACTCATTGTCCATTTTATCAGCCATATAGGCTCACGTTCCTTGTTCTACAATTACAGACGGTACATTTGTTTCTCTGGGCTAAATTTGGCTGGAGATATTATAGGGTCACGTGGGATAGAGGATCAGGAGGCAGGATGTAAGTGCAAGTATTTAATGAAGTCAAAAAAGACAAAACAAAACCAAAGAACGCAGCAAACTGAGGTGACTAGGAACAGGATAACAAAACCAACAGGCTAGGAGACAAACCGCCAACAAGAAGACAAAACACCAAGCAAGAACAGAGAGAACAGACAACAGGGAGTATAAATGAACAAAGACTAACAAGGAACACCTGGGAAGGGGCGAAGCTACAAACTAAGCACAGGTGGGGGGTCTGACAAGAGGGCGGAGACAGAAGAAGCAACGACCAAAACAAACAGCAGCACATGGAGCAGGACAACAAAGAGCACATGGACACGACGAGACAGAAACAGAAATCCAGAGAAGACAGACAAACATGAACTGGACAGGGCCGAATGTGACATATAGGGTGTGGTTAAATTTGGCTGGATATATTATAGAGTGGTATTACATTTGGCTGGAGATATTACAGGGTGGTGTTAAATTGTACTGGAGATATTACATGGTGTGGTTAAATTTGGCTGGAGATATTGCCGGGTGGAGTTAAATTTGGCTGGAGATATTACAGGGTGGAGTTAAATTTGGCTGGAGATATTACAGGGTGGAGTTAAAGTTGGCTGGAGATATTACAGGGTGGAGTTAAACGTGGCTGGAGATATTACAGGGTGGAGTTAAACGTGGCTGGAGATATTACAGGGTGGAGTTAAACGTGGCTGGAGATATTACAGGGTGGAGTTAAACTTGGCTGGAGATATTACAGGGTGGAGTTAAATTTGGCTGGAGATATTACAGGGTGGTGTTAAATTTGGCTGGAGGTATTACAGGGTGGAGTTAAATTTGGCTGGAGATATTACAGGGTGGAGTTAAATTTGGCTGGAGATATTACAGGGTGGTGTTAAATTTGGCTGGAGATATTACAGGGTGGAGTTAAACGTGGCTGGAGATATTACAAGGTGGTGTTAAATTGTACTGGAGATATTACATGGTGTGGTTAAATTTGGCTGGAGATATTGCCGGGTGGAGTTAAATTTGGCTGGAGATATTACAGGGTGGAGTTAAATTTGGCTGGAGATATTACAGGGTGGAGTTAAATTTGGCTGGAGATATTACAGGGTGGTGTTAAATTTGGCTGGAGGTATTACAGGGTGGAGTTAAATTTGGCTGGAGATGTTACAGGGTGGAGTTAAACGTGGCTGGAGATATTACAGGGTGAAGTTAAATTTGGCTGGAGATATTACAGGGTGGTGTTAAATTTGGTTGGAGATCTTACATGTGGCAGCTCAGAGCTTGTGGCAGCTACTTTTGGTGCCATTCTTCTTCCTCCTTCCTTCCCTTTTAAAACATGCTGTTGCAGTTACGTTCACAAACCTCAAACACGTGTTGCAAACTTTAGATGAGAATAGCACCTTTGAACTGATTATTCCCACATGTGTGAAAATAAGATATGCTGTCATATGGCTGCATGTCATGGTATGACTGATATGAGTTTGCATGCACATTGCAGTCAGCATGATAGTCTGTAGTATAATATGATATTATAGCACTAAGGCAAGAAAACATATATAAACTTTTTCATAACAGAGTTTCATTATCAAAACCTTCTCACTGTTACTACTACATTATAAGCAATCATGCAGGATTATGGCAAACATAGTGTATTTTATACACCATTTAACAACATTTAAGTGTCTTTGTAAAGTGTTGTAAATATGGATTCATAGGAAATGTTGTTATGCTCGCCTTTGTTTGATTTTGCAGCCAGCCTCATTTGTCAAGTTATGCAGGAAATTGTCCTTAAGTGTTTGACAGGACAGCAAATAAACTCAACAGACGAAAACATACCTAATAGTGTGTAATACCTCCACAAGCACAAATAACAGCTGTGACTCAATTTGCCATGGAATGGACAAGATTCTGGCAACATTAATATTCAACCACTCTTGCATCAAATCACTTGTGCAGTTTGGCAGTTGTGCCTGATTTAGTCTGCCTTCCATACCACAATTCTGATGAGAATTTCCTGTAGACTGGAATTTTTGCCACTGCTGGCAGACACCTGCAATTTCAGCTACGTCCTTCACACTATGGCCTTTGGGATTAGCAAATACCATCATTTCTTTATGCCAGTCTACTTTCTGACCTATTTTCCACAAATCAAGCGAGACACTCACTGCACTGTAACACCTCGTCTTAATCTATGAATCCGGTGGCACTGCCCACAGCTATGTACAGCCCCGTCATCCTCATGCAAAGCCATTTGCAGCACCTTAAAGGTCCTACCACTTTAAACACGAGGTGACCAATAATTTGTCTGGTGCGCTTACACTGTGCTACAAATTCAACTGTTATGACCCCCACCTGATCTCAAACAAAGCACACCTGACACAGGTGTTATGTCAATTTGACGCTGATGACAACTACTGCTACTGGAATAAGCCTTTATTAATGTGTACGTAGGTTTATGTCAGCTGTCATAAATGAGTTATGTAATTGCCATGTAGCCTTATGAGTGTTACCAAAGTTTTTATTCCAAGTAAGTTTAGACTATTTTGACTGATGCATTCCTGAAGTTAAGTTATAGCTGATGTTTTTCTTGTGGTGGGAAAACAATGATTTGTCAATGGAGCTATATATTACACAATACAAACCATCTACTGACAAACAAAACCATTCACCTTACAGGAGACAAAAATCAATCATAACTCTCCATCTGACACATTCTTAGCAAATAAAGCTTGGAGCGGAGAGACTTGCCGTCTTTGTCTGGAGTTTGTAAACTGGGGAATGATTCCCTACTGAGGCTATAACTGAACAAACAAGCCTGAACACACAGCAAAGCTCTGTGGGATCAGCAGGAAGAGCCTTTCCGGCTTACACAGATGTGTATTTCCTCGTAATGCATTCTGATACCCACATAGGTGAGCTGCTTGGAGATGCAGGACACATCCCACTAATGAAAATGAATTTACTCTCAACAGTAGACAGATCTCATTCACTTTGGGGAAGATATTCAGGATCTGAGGCAGCGGGCAAAGCAATTTATTCATGCGTGACATATCCGTCCCGGCCTGCATGGGTCAAGCAAATAAAATTGCAAATTGATTCTTTCTCCCTAATTGGAAAGCACAGTGTACGGGACAGAGGCAGATGTGCTGCCTCAAAAGGCTGCCGGCTTCAATCAGTGTCAAGAAGGACTTTGATGCTTTGGCCCACGTCAAAGGACGTTCCTTGATGAGGCTCTGAAATGCACACAAAGCAACTCTGGCCACTCGGAACCGCTAATGAGTTTAGATTACATACACTCTTAGCTCCTGTTGTTGGAATGTACCTCTCGCTTTTTGACGTTACATGAGGTCATCTTTGTGGGGTTGCTGATCAATTTAGCTAGCTTAGCCTTAGCTCAGCCTTAGCTTACAGTACTGAGACTATTTTGCATTAGATCTCTGCATTGTCATTAGAAGCTAAAACTGCACATTGAAAATTGCACTGTAGGCGTGCTACACTGTGCCAAAAGAGACTGTCAGGGTGCAGCAGTGCTTAGGGAAGCAGCTACCCTACCCTAACTCATTTTTATTTGTTTCCAAATTCTGTGATTATTATCTTTGTTTGTTTTTGTGGTTTAATATCAATATATACAGCATTAACGATCATAAGTATACGCAAACTTGGCATATGTGTGTGTGTGTATATATATATAGATCTTATTTATTAATTGTATGTTTCCTGACACTTCTGTTCTTTCCTCTGTGCTGCTGTGGCATTGTAAATTTCCATACTGTGGGATCAATATGGGATTATCTTATCTTATATGTTTGGTTCCCTTATGCAGTTTTAACTATGAAAGCTAGTGTTCGTATTGTACTGCGCTCTCTATAAGAGGGCTGTAAAAACATTGGTCGCTGGTGAACCTTTTGACCATAACAAAATTTTTATTTGAATTGCAATGATTAAAATATCCTTAATTTACTGATGAAACAAATATTTTACTCTCAAATGTATGTTTGCTAAAAATCGTTAAAAATCCAGGTAAAACACATTGCCATCATAAGTATACCTGAGCAATTAGGAACACTTAAATGAGCTTGTTTTACTGTGACATAAATATGACCTGATAC